>BPLQ01013252.1:27413-300776 GCA_021605075.1 Caerostris darwini | reverse complement strand
AATAATACCTGTGATAACTCCCCATTTAGCTGCTTTATAGCATTTGGATTTTAACACATGGAAACAAATGAAGATATCTTAAACTATTTTGAAGAATTTCATCTGTAATATTTTACAAATCGCATAATTTACTGGCAGATTCATTTAATGATTGGTATTATGATAACTTCCAATTTATTATTTTTTTAAAAGTATTTTCAAATAAAGTAACTCATATGTGCAGGAATAAAAAAATATTTTAAATATGCAATTATAATTGTTGATATAGAAGAGCTTGTTTGCAGTTTTTTTTCTTAAATTTTAGGTTACATATACTATCTTTTGCAAATATCCATCAATAAAGGCTTCTGCGAGCATTTACGAAACTGCCTGTTGCAATTTAACAAGTTGAATTGTAGATAGAAAATCATAAATATTTTATTATATTTTGAAAATAGTTTTAAATCTACATGTTAAAATTTATTTATAAAGGTCAATATATTATTTATTAAAAAAAAAGTAAAACTATAGGTTAATTTTTTTTTCTTCATTTCTTATTAGATGATAGGAATCAGCCACCTTCAAAGAAAAGCAAGACAGATTCAAAAGAAGACATTTCTGAATGTCAGGAGGCCAATGGAAAAGATAATGATACATGTATGGAACACAATGAAGCAGAGAAGGCCACTGTTGAAGCATCATAAATATTCTTCAAAATGATCATATGTTATGTATATATTTTACAAGTTTTTTTTTTTTTTTTTGTAGAAATCATGTTATTTCAAGCTCATTTCTTTTATTTTATATGACCATTTAATTACTTTTAAAAGTACAATAGAACACTTGTAGCTTCTTTTGTGCATTCTTGTAACTGTTGGTAATATGTTGAAAATTAAAATTATTGCTGTCTTTTAAGTCATTGTACTCCAAGGACAATTCAATGTACTTAAACATACTTTTGACATGTTTAGAATTCTTTTTTTATTCATTAACTACTAATACATTTGAATGGTTTAAACTATTGGGACGTAAGCTGTTAACTTTTGGAGAAACGAAATAAAAGTATTAGAATTATTTTCAAAAAAATATAGGGTTCTCTATAAATTGTAAAGTTTTTTTTATAGTAACTGGTAAAATTTTAATATTTTCTATAAATTAACATATACTTCATTATAAAATAACGATGTCCATATTTTGTCATTTTTGTTTTCATTGTGTATGAACAGATTTGTAAAGATTAAAATAAAATTTTTTTCTTTTTGTAAATGTGTTTGTTTTCTTGATCTTGTTAAGGTTGTAAATTATTTATTTATACTTTTTTTTAAATGTTATTAAATATAATTTCTAAATTGAAATTAAAATTAGATACGGAAAATTTTCTGAATGTAAATTAGCTATTTTTAACATTTAATATATTTTTTAGCCATACATTGCTGTTTTTAGAGTTATCATTTTAAATTAATTTTCATAGTATTTATAATTTTTTTTTTACATTTCATTGCATCATGTAATACTGCCACAGTTAATGAATATGAAATTAAATTATAATAATTACATTAAATTATATTAATTAATTATAATTTTCTAGTTATCTCATGGAAGAAAGTTAAATATTTATTTCTGAAATATATTTCCTTTTTTTCTGCATTGATAATCCCATGCTTGTTTAATGCAATTTTTAAGACATTTTTTTTTTTTTAAGTTATACTTAAATTTTTATTTTTTTGCACTGTTACCAGGATTTTTATGTAAAAATTTGATAACATAGATTTCACAATTTATCTTGTAGAACTCCCCTTTTGCAGATTCCTTATTGGTAATTGATTACTTGATTGGTAATTAATAAGTAATTGGTAATCCTAATTGTTTAATTTTATATCTAAATCTGAATTATTTGGGTTTTGTTCTATTGGAATATATTTACAGCATGTAAGTTATATGTTCACAATTAAAAATATATAATTTTGTAGTAAAATTTATGTAAATATATTTTAAAATTGTGTGATCTATTCTCGAACTTGTAATTTGTGCCTTAACACCTCAAGATATGGTTTGCTTCTCAACATTTTATTACAGTGACAAATTTTAAATTTCTCACTTAACTCCCGAGCTCTGGAATTTTATATACAATCGCAAAAGTGAGTAGAGGTAAACATTACATGAAAAAGTCAAGGTATGAATTTACACGGAACTTTTAAAAGAGTTTATTTTTATTAGTTTGATAGATCACCTTGCTTTTTGGGAGTTATAGGAGCCAACAAACTTGCTTATCACATTTTGTCAGTGGACATTTGAGGAGTGTCGGCTATGAACAGGGGCAGAAGATTTTTCGGACCTGCACCAAGTGTAAAATTGCTCAAGCATCGCCCGCTCATATTTTAAACTTTACATTGAATGAGATTTTTTCTGAACCTTTTCTTATTAAATAGTTTTCACTTAATAGTTTTAAAGAAATTCAAATCAACAGCTAAACTTTTTTTTATTCCCTTACCATTTCATTAAAATATAATTAAAATTGTAATTTTTTTACAAGAAAAAAAATTTTAAATTTTGGATGCCATGCTTGATTACAAAACACGAGTAGGTTGGTGAAACAATTTGCTTAAAAATATTTAACGTGAATAAATAATTAATGCCAAAATTGTAAGAAGTGATGAATACTGTATTATCAGGAATGGCTTCCCCACCAATTTATTTATAAACTTAGGACACATAATTAAAGTAAGGAAGAACAGTTCTAAACTGTTTCTTTTAATTCTAACCCTTATTCTAAATTAAGGTGTCAGCCTCGTGTTCTTTTACTGAAGTTTTTTTAAAATTATGATAGAAAAAATTATGATCTAATGTCTCAAGTTTTCATTAGTTGTGGTATAGCTGTACCCTGATTGGACATAGGCTGGCGATATTCGTCATAGTCACTGCTTTCATCATCGACAATCAGACAAAAACGTGGGAGTTTTCTGGTGCTTCTCCCATAGGATGTGTAAGTGCTGGAAAGATGTCCCTGAAAATGCCCGTCAGTGGCCAGTTCGTAGCATGCACTAAATGGAACACGAGTTCCACCGATGTTTATAATATTTGTCAAGCTTGATTCAAAAAGTGTTGCGACTAACTCTCAGTGTCCGGCAGCGAAGGACGGATACCCTCATGGATAAAAAGGGGGCAGCTTCCGCTGTGATGGAGCACCTGCAGGTAGAAGTCTGACTTGGCTCAGTGACGCTGAAGAAGGAGGCCAGTGCCTTCCGTGAGGATATTTAGGGGGAAATATCCAGATTAGCATATCATATAGGAGAAAACCCGGAGAACTCCCACCACGTAGTCTTGACTAACGAAGCAAGATACTGAACATCATAAACGCCATCGAGTTTTATCGTTTTTTTTTTTTTTTTTACTCAAAATTTTTCAGTCAATATTATTGCTGGTTTTTCATTCTTCCTTTTTTAAAAATTTTTTTATTTAAAATTGAGACTTTTACTCTCTCTTGGGTGTGGCGGTAGGATGATGTTTTGAGGTTCTGAGTTGAAGAAGCTTAGTTCAAAACCCAATTAGCTGTGCCAAGCTGAAAGTTCGTGTGTGCGACATGATGCAGATGCGTTTTTGGGTGGTGCTACTTTCAATTCGTAGTAGCACCAGGAAATTCCGGCTATCATAACTGTTTTTATGACGAACCCGATTGATTGAAGTATTCGCATCATTTACTGTATCTTTAAAATTTAGTTGTTTATTAATAATTGATAATAATAGTTATTTAAATTATTAATAACTAGTTATATTTAAATAACTATTTATTGGTCTTTTAATTATCAATTGCAATTAATATAAATGGTTAATAATCTACATAGATTATTAACCATTTACATCACATGGATTTAATTACAGGAGAAGGTACATGTTAGGATATTTTCTTTCAGGAAATTATAATTGATTTTCAATTTTTCAAAATTTCATCGAAATATAGTATGAATGACAGCATTTTTTTTATTTTTTTATATTTTGAGTTCTGGTAAATGAAACTCGAAATTTAATTTTCTATTATTGCACTTTGATATTGACTGGTGGACTACGTGTACGTACGCCTAATGTGCACAGGTGTGTTTAGGCTCAAGTCCACAGTGACATAGTCCGCAGTTTTAGGAATCAGCCAACGTTGACTGTTTAAGCGTCTTTCATTAGCAGTCTACCTAATAAAAGTTCTTTGGTTTTTTTCAGCCATGCAACACGCAAATACGGACCAATTACCCGAAAAGTACCCGCTGCTCTGGAAGGTAATGGTCCATGGTATACATAAGTAAAACATGAAGTTCCACCAATATAATTCCACACAATTAAAATAAAAAAATCCCGCTTGTTTTGAACAAACTCCGAAGTAATTTTTATTATATTAAATAAGACGGAAATAATGACCGTGTGACTAGTGCTCGGTGAAACAGGTTTCAGGTTCGAGTCCCGGCGGTGCCATGGATATTTACAGGGGTTCGGAATCTCCTTTAAACCGTAGGTTCCGGTTTAATACGACTGTAGAGCATTGCGTTTATGGCTGACAACCCTATCTTGTAAAAAGAAACCATCTCCTGTCTCGAAATCCGCTAATAAGCAGACGGCCTTGGGCCATCATAAATTATAGTGCCAGGGAGTTAGTTATATTAAAAAAAAGGATAAAGTCGGATGATTATGCTACAAAATTTTAGAAAATCTCGAAAATATAAGACATTCTGAAAATTTGGTACTTTCAGTTTTGAGAAGTTTATGTTGCCATTAAAAAAAAAAAAAAAAAAAAAGCTTATATTTTCCGAATTTTTCCCCTAGAATGTTTACTTTTTCATCTCGACTCTGGCTTTTGGTACCATAGGCCTTTTAGGTTCCAGTCCCAGCGGTGGCATGGATGCTTTTGTGATTCGGAATCCACGTTAAACTGTAGGTTCCGGTCTAATTAGCCTAAAGTGTTCACAAAATGACCACAGAGCGACAAACTAAATCAAAACCTAATCTTCATCTCGGAAATGATAAAAATGAAATGGTAAAACAATGGCTGAAATGGTAAAGCGCAACGTAACAAGAACTTAGTTGTCAGTGCGATGATTTCTTTTAAATTTTATGTTGCTATTCTTCTGGAAAAGTGTGTGCTTAGGAGTCTAATTTATTTCAAGTATAATAAAATTTGATTTGTAACCGCAATCGCTATTCAAATAAAAATAATTAAGAATTACTCTTTAAATGGTGAAATAAAAATCTAGTTCACTGTTCACAAAAAAAAGATCGATCGTTTAAAAAAAAAAATTATTCATTTTAAATCTTATTAAACATTCTTTTTTTCTAACTCGCAGAAAAATAATCACCGAAAACATGACGATATCCAATTCAAGCAATACTTTAAACGTGATGGCACCTGTTTTAGATGTCTTGGACAAACTTTTGAGAAAACAGGGCGCAATCAGTGTGCCCGTTCTAGATAAAAATATACCCATGTTCCCAAAAACATTCTAAGCATTTCACGCTAATGGCCGCCCGAGGCAAACAACCTTCTTGCTCGACCGCCTTACCCCGCCTCACCCTCGCCAAACGATTCTCCAGCAAAATGCCTCCTCTTCGCTTTCCTGAAATTAAATTCTTCCAAAGCTCTGGCCGAATCTGGGATACGCAAATCGAATGAGGTCGATTTTCCAGGCCAAGATGGCCCTCAAAGAGGCTCCGAAAATCCCTTCCAGAAACGTCATGTGACCAGAGTTTTTTTCTTTCTTTTTTTACGTACGTTTCATTCATTGTTTCGAATGTCGCTGGAGTAGTGAGTGTTTGGTGACCCTGGAAAGAGAAACCGCGTGTTCGAAGTGCGAGGTTGTTCGTACGGACTAGCCACACATGTTCTGCAGCAGACGATATTTGAGTGAAGAGAACTGAAAGTTTGTAAAGGATATTTTGGCATCGTTTTCCATTATTGCTTTGACAATGAAATAATCAAGTTGAATCATTCGATTTGGATTGCAAATTATTTTTTCAAACTAAGGTATGCATTTATATTGCTTTTGAAATTTAAATACAAAAATTAAATTTGGCAATCGAATTTAAACTTGCATTAGATAAATTAAGAATGAAAAAAAGTATATATATATATATATAGTGTTTATATATATATATTTTTAAATATGGGATAGAATGAATGTTTTATTTAATTGTTTTCTATTTAATTGTTTTGAATTATTTATTTATTAATTTTGAACTTTACATGCAGAATTATATAAGATTTTTTAAAAAATATTAATATTTTAAATCGATTTTAAAGAAATTAAATAGTTTTTGATTGAACATAGTTATGTGATAAAAAAAAAGAAATAATGCTTCAACAATAAAAATATTTGTATTGTTATATATTATTAAACTATAATTTTTGTCTGATTAATAATTTTAAATAGTTTACAATTAAAATAATTATATGTGCATAATAACTTATGCTGCATACAAAAAGCATATGCGATGATTTTAAAATAATAATAATAATAAAAAAATGAATTTTAAAATCTGTGTTTAATTAGGGTAGGGTTGTTTGATAGTTAAATTTCCCCACCTTTTTTTATATTTGTCTTAATTATTTGTTTAAATGAAAAAGAAAGTATATCATACATGCTCTCATCAAATTGTTATAAAAAGTTACAATATCCTGAAAAATATACAACAACAACAATTGCGCTGAATTTTTCAAAAAAAAAAAAAATTTAATAATTGTACTGAAAAATTCAGTGCAATTGTTGTTGTCTATTTTTCAGGAAATTTTAAAGTAATTGTTAGTGTTATTATATTTTTCAGAATTTTTTAAAATTTTGAAAACAATTATATTTTCACAAAATTTCAGAAAAAAAAAAAAAATTGTAAAAATTGTATTGAAATTTTGGTAGAAAAATAATTGTAAATAACGTTAATATCATACAATTTTAAAGACTGATTTCAAGATTATTTAAATCTTATTAAATAAAAATTATATATATACATAATTTTTTATCTAATTAGAAGAAAAAGTTTTGAAATTGATATTTCATCGTTAAGTTTCAATGAGAAAATTAAAATAATAAAGAGTTGTAAATTATTAACTCGGAAAAAATATCTTTTCGGAAATTTCTTTAAGTTGAATTTTTTTAATATTTTCCTCCTAATTTCTTTATTTAAAAGATTTTTAAATTTAAAAATTCGTGTATCGGAAGAAATTTTTTTAGTTGTCACGGTCGCTTTGCTCTGGTATTTAACTTTTCAGCAGCAATTTAAAATCAGATAAGCTTGAGAGATCGGGCATGAAATGCTCTATTTAATTATTTTGAATTATTTATTTATTAATTTTGAACTTTACATGTAGATTTACATAAGAATTTAAAAAAAAAAATATTATCATTTTAAATCGATTTTAAAGAAGTTCAATAGCTTATGATTGAACTTAGTTATGAAAAAAAATAAAGAAAGAAAGAAAATAGAAAGAATGTTCCAAAAATAAAAATATTTATATTTTTTATATATTATTAAACTATAATTTTTGTCTAATTAATAATTTTAATATTTCACATTTATAATAATTATATTTGCATAATAATAGTTTGTGCTGCAAACAAAAAGCATATGCGGTGATTTATGCCGAATATTTTAGGATGGTTTTAACAAAGTTCAAAGACTATGTTTTTTGTTTCACATTAAAAACTATATATGTTATTAATAAATTAATCGTTGATACTTGAAAGGGAAACTTCGATTTATAAAATTAAAGCTTCAATCAAATGAATTGTTTTATGAATGTGAATTAATGTTTGACTTTTTAAAACAACATTAATGTATTACTTATATTACAACAACATTACAATGTGTAGCATCAACATTGCAAACATTAATAATGTTTTTCTTATTTGATGCTTAATTATTTAAATTTCTATTCACGTTTCTTAGAAGATAATTTATATATTGTTCTGATATATCTGAAAATAATTCTTTTGTTTCATTTTTCAACATCGTTTTTTTGTTATCATCAAATTCCGGGGTTTTCCACCTGATGTCATTTGTTGGCGTAATGCCATTGGTAGTGGATTTATTCCCGGCATAAACATTAGTACTTTCAGTTTGGTATTCGCTTGTCAAGTTTCGAACCGAACTCCCTCAATTCGGACATCGGAAACGTTGGCCACAATGTCAGCTAATATCAACTTGTATAGTTAAATAAAGGATAATATAATAATTTTTAATACGCATATTTACTTTTAAATAACGATTATTTGTTTCATTTTGAAATTCTAAAATTGAAATTTCTGTCAATGTATTAAAGTTTTATTAATCGAATAATTCTGATTTGATTTATTTTGCTTTGTAATTTCTGGACGATTTTTAAATTTTACATGTTGAAGTTTATTTTTACCTTAAATGCAGTTTATGCTGCCCCCTCTTTTAATAAGTAATTTTAACGCACTAACTACATTTTGAGACCTGATGGCCGAGTGACTAGCTCTCGGTGCCGCAGGTTTCGAATTCGAGTCCCGGCGGTGCCATGGATGTTTGTAGTGTTTCAGAATCCACTTTAAACCTTAGGGGCTGGTCTAATATGACTAAATCGTTGGGCATAGAGCTGACCCTGTTTCGGAATATGCCAATAGGCAGATGGCCTTAGCCTACCATGGGGCTGTTGCGCCTTTGAAGAACTGCATTTTTGAATGAAAATTTTAAATATTTTAGACTTGATAAGCCTAAATTATAGTCAGGAGCGGCCTGGTTGACTTTGATCCAATTAGGTTTCCGAACCAAAGATGCTTGGTTCAAAATTTGACAAGTTTTGCTGAACTGAAAATTTTCGTGTCTATGTTAAGAATAGACACGTTAAATTCGTGGACTCGGTGATAATCTCTGAGACTTCATGTCTAGGGGTATTCTCTAAAAATTGTGGTGGTCAAATGCAGTAGTTCCCCTCGTGGTGCAGCCTGAATTACGCTCAATCTGTTATATCTCTGACGTCCTAGAGCAGGGGTCTCCAAACTTTCCAGCCTCAGGGCCATACTGTTTACTCCAGTAAGTACAAAGGGCCAAAACTGTTTTAATTTTTCTGCCATTATCTATATAATTACATAAATTTCATTACTATTTTTTTACAAGTGGATACGTCGCTGTTTCATTCGCGTTAATTTAGCTTGTCCGTTCCTGAATGATTTTCAGAATAAAAATCATATGATTGATTCAGGATATATACATTCCAAACATCGACATGCATACATATGCCATACTCTTTACACCAACATAACTACCGAGGGTAACAGCGGGATGTTCACTAGTTTATAATGTTAGTGGGATTCATTTCAATTATTTGTTAGTTGTTATTCTTAAATTAAATTTTCTGCGTATTATGCTTGTCATTAAGCTTTACCTAGCAAGTCAATAAAACCGAGTTATTATCATTCTGTGTTTTTTTATCCAACTTATTACAGCAACATGTAAGCTATTCGCTGTCGCGGGCCGGATAGATGACACTGGCGGGCCGTAGTTTGGAGACACCTGTCCTAGAGGAAAATGGTTTTGGTCAAGTTTCTCGGCATTCGAAAAAAAAAAAAAATGTTTATTTTCAAAAGTTACAGAAATAAATCCATTGGGACCATTTAAAATATCGAAAAATAAGCACAAATATTTTTATAACGGACCTGGAGTAACCTGGGGGTCAGCGCGATGGATTTCTGATCTAGAGGAATTCAGTTCGATGCTCGGATAACCAGACGAGCTAAAAGTAGTCTTTTTTAAGTGGAACAGATACTTTAAATCTGTAGGTCCATTTGGGTGAAGAATTTGGGTGTGAATTTTCCAAATACCTGTCCCGGGGTTATGCTCTAAATTTCTGTTGGACCAGGCGCCAAGTCTGATGCACCAAACCTATACTCTAAAGAGGTCAAAAGCTTTGTATCATAAGTTGGCTTTTATGAGCGTAAAAGTTATTTCTTGTAAATATTTACTGCAGACGATCTTGACTTTGAAATAATTTTTTTACTTTCTTCTCGCATGCCATAAATTAGCGGCTGTGTAATCCTTCAAAGCGTATTCACCACATATTTTAACTAATTTTTATTTGTTTCATGGAATGATGGCAACTGCCCGAAAATGGGGGTTTCGCATAGCCATGTTGCTAATTCTAAATGTAATCACGACATTTTGATGCAATAATTAATAACTTATAAGAATCGTGGTAATTTTTAAATTGATTGTTAAAAACGTACTTTCTTTACAAATATATTACATGAATAGTATATAACTTTTTCACATGTGGTTAGAAGAAAGGCAATAATAATTAGTAAACAAATTACGAAAATATAGTGGTAACTTTTATCGGTATTTTTTTTTTTTTTTTCCCGAGAACTTAAAGTAACGAATGCCCCACTTTATCGAAAAAATAAATACAATAACAAAACCAAAGCCAAAAATGAAGCAAATCTCAATATTTATGTATATTTTAAGGAAATTTTAATAGAGCATCTTATAAAATCATAAAAAAAAGTCTGAATTCGACTCAATGAAATCCATCCAGAAAACAGCTGCATTTATCTGTTGCTTTTTTCAAGTACCAGGTACTTGGACTTATGCTCATTTGGCACTAGAAAGGTAGAAATCAGCATAATCCAATGTAGATCTTCTGCACACAAATGTTGCCACTACAATTTTGAATGACCCCCTCCATTCCGCAGTGGAGGGCATCTGGTGGATTCACATTCGCATTTCATCTTCGAACACAACGGAAGGACGTTTTTTGCCTCAGGATCAGTTGTGCCCCTCTCTTAAGTAAACACAAAATCATTCGATTTGGCAAGTCGTATTTTGAAAAAAACCCTCAATTCGGAAAAACAATGCACTATTTTCCAAGTTTTAATTGCATTAAAATAAAGGGTAAAATTTACCAGAATAATCAAATAGATGCAAAAATTTTTGAAATTTTTTATCTAGAGAATACCACTGAAAGAATTTTTCATATATTCTTCTTCATTGGCGCAACAGCAACATGTTGAGTCAATGCCGTCTATCTACTGGCAGATTTCGAGACAGGAGAAGTTTTCTTTTTACGGGGTAAAGTTGTCAGTCCTACGCCTCACGTCTTACATATTAGACCGGGACCTGCGGTTTAAAGTGGATTCTGAACCACTGCAAACATCCATGGCACCGCCGAAGCCTATGGCACTGTGAGCCAGAGCTTGTAATTCATTTATGGTAACAGGAAAAGAAAAGTTAAGAAACGATTTTCAGGCAGAATGATTGCTGATTGAGTAATATCTGCTTTTTAAATGCACGTGCTGAAACGATATATGACAATCTCGTAACCACTTAATTCAATTCTCAATCTTTTTGATTACATAAGCATAAATGACAGCATGAAAATCTTAAAATAAAAAAGAATAAATTATTAGAAAAGAATAAATTATTTTAAGATTATTAATCTTAAAATTTTTTATTTTTTATTTTAAGATTAGCAAAATTTGTTTGAGGTATGTAAAATGATTGGTAATATGAGAGTGTTATTTTAATAAATGTCAAGATTTAAAATTTTATTTCAAGATGATAGTTTCTATTCATATTAAATGGAAAAGAACGATGCTGTTTTATGAATCCATCTTTCAATTCATTACGTTTCCGCCCATGAGTCACACCTGTTTCCCGTGCCGCACCCTAAATGAGCTTACCGGAAATCATTTAATTAGATTTATTCATGAGAGATTACAAACTTAAAACTGAATGCTGTTATATATATTGGTATATACAGGTAAATATTTTTCAATCATTTACGATTCATTTTTTTTTCAACTTCATTAAAATCAAAATTAAAAAAAAAAAATTTGCTTTTGTTGTAGTCATTGGACATCGTGTTTCACTTATGTATGCCACAAATAGTTCACCGACGAATGAATGAAGGTAGCCATTATTTCTGAGAGAACTTTTAAAAGTAACTGCCCCACATTTGCGTGCCATATGGGAGAAAATACGCACAAGCGGCCTGAGTATCGATGCAGGATACTTAGGCACATTATCACAATTACACAGAGTTTCGTTTTTTCTGAAAGAAGTGACTGTATACGACTCTGCCAGCTTCTTCTATTCTTTGGACTAGTCTAAAGCTCTTTTATGGATTAACTACGCACGGTACTAGTAGGTCACGGATTGTTCTATAAATTCTACTCCATTTTTTTTTTATTTGGTAAAAAAATCAACGCAAATGCATTTTAAACCATTTGCTCCACACAAAATATTTTATTTGTAATTATTTCTATTTAAACAGTTTTTTTAAAAACTCGATTAAAATATTATGCATCTGGCGAATAGCGTGTTAGGTTTCTAAACTGAGGCAGCCTGTATTGAAATTTGACAAGCGATCGATCGAAACTGAAAACTTTTGCGTCTATGCCGGTGATAATCACGATAAATCTTTAAGCCGGAGTTCCTTCCGTTGGGGTTGAGGAGAAGAGAAAGATCAAATGATATCCCTCTAAATGAGTATTCCAAATCACGAGAATACAGTATGGGCGCAATGGTACATTCTGGATAATTCTGAATATGCTACATATTTGTTGTTCTAATGATGAATGATCTCCGATAAAGTACCCGGAGTTCGGAAACGAAACTTAAATAAGATTAAAATTAAAAAAACTGTATTGTGCAGGTTGGGCAACCAGATTGTAACTGGGTACGGTTGGGTTGAGATACATCAGGCACAGGTTGGTGAACACGCAGCTTTATTTATACATGCACAAACACCACTCACATATAATTAGAGACATGCAATATTTAACACATTTAAAGACAGATAATTATAGATTCGTGGAAGGATTTCACTTCTAAGCCAAAAACCCGTTAATCGGCTACGTGAAGTGCGCGCGAAATATACTTTCTCCTCTGGTGAGAGTCTGTAAGCCAACGGATGCGTCGTGATGCGTTAAATATATTTCTTCTCGGAATGAGAGATTATAAACAAAACATTTCTTGCGCTGTACTTCCTCTCCTGTGGGTCTCGAGGCCGACTGATTATTTCTCCTGAACGCCACAGGGAGCTCTCTTGGCAGTGTACAGGAGGTAGCACGGTTACCAGTGCTATTAAATGTCAACAAATATCAATAACAACTCAACAAAAATAGCAATTTAACTTATACAGTAAAATTCTAAATGTTGCTTTTCAAAACTCAGAATTAGTGAATAGCGTAATTTTAAAATTCTGAATTACTAAAACTTTTTACTATAAAATAGTTTAAAAATATCTTGCATAACTTATGGGAGATTTTTTTTTCTTTAAGTCACGAAGTTGACACCTTTAAAAAGAAATAACCTTCATTTTTGATTTACCTAGAATTAATGAACTTCTTTTGAGCTCTGCATTATTATTTGAACATCGTGGTCTTCATTTCAAGCACTGAGTTGATGCTTTTGTTTCATATTGAGGCTTGTTTTCATGTGGTTCTTCCATTAAGTCCAGGGTTGCTTTTTCACATGGTGTGTGATTGCTATTCTTTCATGAGTATAGATCTAATTTGCAGTCACTGCATGTAGAAGAAACATAGACAACAAACGTGATTTGCTTTTGTGTGTGTCAAGTTCAAACATCTTGCATAAATATTCAACGAATACGGCGCATTGTGGAATATCCTAAGAAAAGACCTTTGTATTGTTCTTTTATAAATGGAGTATTTTTTTTTAAAGATTGAAATAAAAAGTTATATAAATAATGCAATTCATATTATACATAAAAAAAACAAAAAACAACCGATTATATAAAATCCGATTTTTTACACAATAAACTTATTTTATTATATAAACAATTCGTTTATACACAAAAAATATTAGTTACAAAAAATATTAATGATATTAAGCAATAAAAGGGGGCCCTTGGCTTGAAAAAACAGTTAATTCAATTATCAATTAATCATGTTAAATCTTAATCGTTAGTTGGAGTCTTGCAAATAATTTTTGCGAATACATTTTTCACGATAAAATTTTGTACTGTTTATTACGATAAAATTTTGTATAAATTTTTTGATTATATATAGTAAAAAAAAAACTTTCTCGGTATATTAGTCCCTAATTATTATACCATACACCGAAAGGGAATGAAATTTTTATTTAATGTATTTTGAGGTATACTCTCAAGAATCATATAAAAAAACAACAATTAAAACTCTAACAATTACGGTTACAGTGACACGATTTCCAAAATTTCAGACGATAACACTTACTTTTTTTATTTGAAAGGGATCTCCATAGTAAAAAAAAAAAAAAAACTATAAACAGCAATGGAACGGTACTTATAGCCCGAAAATCGTCGGTTCTAGACAGACTAAAAAGAAAAGTGAAAACAACCCATAAAGATAGAGAAGTAATAGAAAGTAAAACATTTTAATGTGTTTCACAAATTTTCCATGTGATCTTTTTCACACACAATGATGCTTTGCATGCGATAGATAGTATTGAAGCACGTACAATAGCAAGAGAATCTGTTGAACTTGACGTCTGATGACATCTTTAAAATAAGATGCAGTTTTCCAGCTTAAATGTATACACTTTAGATTTCAAATATTCCCACAGCCTTTATTAAAAATATTCAGAGAGTATCCTCATATCCATTGGAGTGAGGTTGGGGGACTTTAGCGGCCATGAAAACGTGAAATGGTGGAAGTTAATTCTGTCACCAAATTGTTATATTAAGAAACAGTTGACAGAAGTCCTCACAAATAGGGGAGCATCATCTTTCATCCCCACGATGTCAGATAGAGCATTTCGCTGTACAGATACTTGCAATTTAAAGCCTATGCATCTGATTTCAAAGATGCTATTAAACATCAGGTTCAACAGATTCCTCATTCCGTCATGGTACGGGCGTCAGTGCCAAACATCATCTGCGACATGCAAAGCGTCATCGTGTGTGAAGGAGTTCACATGGAAAATTTGTGAAACACATGAAAACGTTTTATTTTCTGTCCTTATTCACTGTTTTCATTTATCTTCTTAGTCTGTCCAGTGTCGGCGATTTTCGTGCTAGAGGTACAATTGCAGAGTTATTTATGGATTTTCATACGGAGATCACATGCAATTAAAAAAAAAAATAGGAATTGCCATTTGAAATCTTCGAAATTTTGTCACTGTAAGCGTAACTGTTAGAATATAATAGTTGTTTTTAATATGATTCTTGAACTCATACTTCAAAATACATTAAACTAAACTTTTATTCAGTTTCTGTGAACGGTATGATAGCTAGCGGCTCATATACCGAGAAAGTTTTTTTATAATCACCCTGTACATGTACACATGTTACAATCTATACTACAATTCATTCGCTGTAAAAAAACCTTCTCTAGTTATCAAATATGTTTTCTCTCCCTCCCTCTCTTATATATATATATATATATATATACTCATGTTTGTGAAAATTGCAACACCATGAAGGAATAGTCATAATTGAATGAAATTTAATACACAGTTGAGTGGTAGGGGTAAAAATAAATGATTAAATGTTCAAAGCAAACAAACAATAACAAGAGATCGGAATCGGTATTTTGTGTAGCCACCACGCGCCGCAATAAGTGCTGCTACACGACGTGGCATGGAGTCAAACAAATTTTGAATGTCTGCCTGAGGAAGAGCATTCCATATTGTTTGTATGCGCACCCAAAGTTCGTCTGCAGAAGCAACAGGACGAGGATCACGAGCGAGACGCCGACCAACGAAATCCCACACATGTTTAATCGGCGACATATCTGTGGACTACGCAGGCCAAGGAAGAAGCTGTACCTGCCGCGTTGCAAAGAAGGATTGAACAGTCCTAGCGATATGAGGGCGGGCAATGTCCTGTTGAAATACAGCGCCTGGCAAGCTTTGAAGGAAGGGAACAGCTTGGGGCTGTAGAACTTCACTGATGTACCGGTTCTTGTTCAGATTGCCCACAATTCTTAGCATTTGAGATCGTCCATGATATGCTATGGCACCCCAGACCATAACTCCGGGTGTTCGTCCACTGTGGCGTTTGATAAGGCACTCCGGAAGGTGGCGTTCACCGGCATAGCGTCTGACACGAATGCGGCCGTCATGGTACCACAAATTAAAGCGGGATTCGTCAGAAAACACAACATGCTGCCAATCAGCACGCCAGTCCCTATGCTGAGCGGCCCATTGTAGCCGCAGGAGGCGATGGTTTAGCGTGAGAGGGATCCTGTATAAAGGAGTCCTTGCACGCAGTCCACGCAGCAGACGTCTACGAATTGATGAAGCACACAATGAAACACCTGTAGCTATTGACCACTGTGCTGCCAATTGTCTAGAGGAAGCTGTACGGTCCGTCAGCGCCATGCGGACCAGGTGTCTATCATCGCGAGCTGACGTCATATTTCGGGATCAACTCCCGGATTTCCGAGTTGTCCGACACTCGTCCGTCCACTGCTTCCAAAGACGCATCATTGTGCTGCTGTTACGCTGCACACGAGCGGCTACTGCACGATAAGACAATCCAGCTTCACGAAGGCCGATGATTCTCCCCCGTTCAAACTCTCTAAATTGTTCAAATCTCGCTCTTTCGTCGAAGAGGCATAAGTAACGATTGAGCTAACGTTTACCACTAGCAGATAACCACTGATAACCATACACGCCTCGCTACAGCCGTCTATTTATTCGGATCCATCCGCCGTTCAGAGGGCGCTGCTCAGCATACGCATGCGCTACGGATTTGCAATTCTAATCATTTGCATATCATGCGCTAATTTGCATTTCCTGAAAATTTCAGCTCACTCGCGTAAGTCCTTCATGGTGTTGCAATTTTCACAAACATGAGTTTATATTTCAGTTTAATTTGATGTTGTAAAATATGAACTTTATATTAGCCTATTAAAAAAAGTTAATTCAATAATAAATAGTTTTATATAGTTTCGATAATGTAGAACAAAATTAAGGTAACACCTTTTTTATTCTACAATTGATTTCTTAATCGTGGGGGGCGGGGGAGGATAATATTTTAGATTACTCTGTTAATATTACTACACCACACCACACCACACCACAGCACTGTGCCTAGAGTTGAGTAGCCCCATAACACTTTGGGAATAATGTGGGTGAGAAGTCTGATCCAATCACTACAGTCATGGCCTGATGGCCATGATTGTAGCGGTTTGGAATACACTTTAAATAAGAGGTCCATGTCTAATATGGCTGTTGGGTGTAGTGTTGACAAACCTACTCCTTAAAAAAAGAAAACATCTCCTGTTTAAAATCGATTCTTATTTCTCATTTTCGGCAATTTTCTCTCGAAAAAAATTTTTTTTTTCAACAAGCTTCAAGTTCTACATTTATGGAAATTCTTCTTTCGATT
This sequence comes from Caerostris darwini, assembly GCA_021605075.1. NCBI lineage: Eukaryota > Metazoa > Arthropoda > Arachnida > Araneae > Araneidae > Caerostris > Caerostris darwini. The sequence continues at coordinate 283,474 of BPLQ01013252.1, read as the reverse complement.
AGTTCTTTGATTATGACATTCAGTTTTTGTGCTTTGCTTTCAAATGGGCAATGAATTCTTTGTAGAGAACGACGGGGGGGGGGAGAAGATGGTTGCCCGGAGACGAGCTCGTCTGACACTTGATACCAAGATCTTTTTTCTTTCATCAGATGAGCTATTAGCACGTCGAAGATCCTGAGGCTGCACACTAAGATCATACACACTGAAGAGACCACTATTTATATCTCTGCATCAATTTTTTTCTCACCTTTCTAGATCTTTGCTCTTCCCACTGATTGTTTCATTTCTTCTCTTCTCCACTTTTTATTCATTTTTTTTTATTTTCAAAATAATCAGAAGGATTCAATTTTTAATTCCTTTCCCATGCTATTATTGGTCCATCGATACATTGTACGTATGTCTTTTACTCTATCCCTATTTACCATTCACTCTAGAGAGACTGGAATTTTTGTCGATGCAGGTGCAAGATGTCTCCTTATTTGGTTGTAAGGTAGGCCATTTTATGGTAAAGTTCCGTTATGGCTGTTAAGTTATTAATCGATCCTGACTTTTATTACTTTTAAAGCATTGATCGTCGTGGGGTATCTTTTTATCCACAAAGAGGAATTGGAGTGAAGAATACTAATTAGATAGTTGAGTCCATAAAGACCACACAGGAAGGAGCTGCTAAATTATGCCTTTTCTTTCTTTGCGATGCAGACCACTCAGACCGACTTCTTTGAAGAATTTTTTTTAATAACTTTCTCAGAGACAACTATTTATAGGCAATTGAAATTAATTTTTTTACAAATAAGTATAAATCACAAATTATAACTCTTTAAAAATTAATAAAATTCTAGACAAAAAAAAATATATATATATATATAATGTAACCATGTAAAAATTTAAATAATAAATTTATATCGGGACAATATGAAAGTTTTCTGAATTTCGAATGAGTTTTTTTTTTGTTTTTAAAAACATTAATTAGAAAAAAATTTAAATTTGATATTCAACTACTGAAAACGTATATGCTATCCAGCAAATTTTACGAAATTATTATATTTTTTAACAAATTTCTTTTGCATTAATATTACTGAAATATTTTCTCTTGAACGAGGAAATTTGAACTCCTGTTTTACTTTTTAGCATATTAAATTTAGAAATATTTATTTTAAATAATCTTTACATCATATTTTTGTCAGAATTAGTTTTTGCATATCTTAAATTTAAGCAACTTCAATAGTGCAGATTTTCTAACTATCATTAAGATGTGCACGTTTTCGTGGTTCTTAAAACCATATAGGAACTCCTTAATCGGTACGCCCATTGTCCGTTGCCCCGTTTTTGCATTAAATAACTACTTTAATTCTTGTAGTAAAAATATTATTTTGCAAATATATTTATACCATTTGAGTATTTGTTATATTATAAAACTTTTTAATATAATATAAATGTTTTGAAGATCTTTTGCTGTGCGTTTATATGATCTTTTTTTCCTCCAGTAATGATACATTTACTTATATATTTGCAGAAATCATGTTCATTCTTATATACATATATATATGCTCTTCTTCAATGGTGCGACAGCCCCATGGTGGGCAAGGTTTGCTGCCAGATTCCGAAATATGGTATATTGCTTTTTTTTTGGGGGGAGGGGTTGTCAGTTCTACGCCCAGCAGTCGTATCAGACCGGAACATACGGTTTACAGTGGATTTCGAACCACTACAAATATCTATGGTACTGCCGAGACTACTCGAGCCCAAGCCTGTGGCACCAAGTGCTATATATTATTTTCATAAAATTATCATAATTTTTTATTGTAAAAGTTATATTGCTTAACAAGAAAAATAAACATAAAGAAAAACATTGGATAACTGGATCTACTATAGAAAAAGGATTTCTCACGGATTTCATAATTCAGATTTCAAATAAGAACAATTTACATATTAAATTGTAAAACTGTATTTTGAACTGCGTTTTTTCATTATAAAATATATTTAAAATTTAAAAGTCGTACTAATTAGTTTCACGTTTCAGATTCTGTCAGTAGGTAGAAGGTCTTTGTCCACCATAGGCCCGTCGCACCATTGAAGAAGAATATATATACATATATAAAGCGATTTTACTGGAAATGTGATATTAATTATATAAAAAAAAATAATTATAAATTTCAGTGTGTGAAATGATTTTATATGCAGATTTTTTATTCTCCGGAGGCGATTTTGATGAAAATTTGACTCGGCTTGAATCTGCTCACAAACATAGTAGTTCAGAATTAAACTGGTATTTGTTATTATTTTTTTCTTTTCATATTTATTTAATATCAATGGTATTTCTACAACCTTTCCACGGATCAAGTTTAGCTTGCAAACACCTAATAAAAGACCATTAGCACACGAATACATTGTTTCCGTTCTTTGTTCACGAAGAAGATAACTTTATCTCCTACATGCTGGGAGTGGCAGTAAATGGAGGTGTTTACAGAGAAAAAAAAAAGTAAAGAGGATATGTTTGCTTGCATACCGTGAGTTAAAAAGCCGCGGCACCCCGTCATCACATCTCCGTTTGCAACAGTTAGTTGATGTTGATGAACTGTAATCTCTTGCCATGGTTGGTTGGCTATGATTGACCGCTGCCTGCCCTTGGTTCAAGGGCTGGAGTGGCGTTGGAGGCCACTGACTCCTTCGGGGTTGAGGTAGCAAATGAAAGCTGCTGGAAGACCTTTGTTCCACTCATCTGGATCTTTAAAAGAGTAGCGGTCAGTTGTTAATCAGTCGGTAGCGTTCGAATACTTTGAGGAAGAATTTTGTTCAAGCTCTAATGCTCCACTTAATTAGGTTTAATACATTAGCTTAATAAATGTAACGGTTATTTATAACGTATCTACATATGCCGATAAGTCAAGGCTGCCAATGTTTGGGTTTCTGAAGCTCTGGCTCCATTACTTGAAGTCTTGGGTTCTTGGTCCGAAAATTACAGAAAATCTGCGGTTTTCAGTTTTATCGAGGAATCGAAAACATGTAATCGTTATTATAAAGTGCAATATATATAAGTATATAATGTATATCTATATCTATCTATATATATATGTAGGTCATGTTATAGTTTTCTTCATTGGCGCAACAGCCCCATTGTTGGGCGGCCAAGACCGTCTGTCTACTGGTAGATCTCAAAATAGGAGATGTTTTCTTTTTGCACTCTTACGCACCTACGCTCTGCGGTCATATTAGACCAGGACCTACGATTTAAAGTATATTCCGAACCACTACAAACATCCATGGCACCGCCGGGTTTCGAAACTGTGGTACCGAGAACTAGAGTGCTACTCACACGGCCATCAGGCTATGGTGTTATAGTTTTACTAGAACAAAATAATTTGCCTAAACGGTTCGAAACTCAACAAGCAAAGCGGGTTCGAAAGCATCCCTGTCTATGCCATGAATAGGAAAATTATATCCGTAGGTCAGTATATCTATCCTTCAGGCAGTCTTGAGGAGTGCGCGTTCTATAGATATTCTTGAGGTTTTAATCTCAAGAATAAAAAAAAAGTGTGGTGGTGCAATAAGAATATTTCAATAGGCTGACTCGTGGTCCAGTGGCAACGTACACCGCCAGCATATAGGAAAGCTGAGGTTCGAATATGCTGGCGGCATGGTTGTAGTCACTGTTTTTAGGAACGAGGAAACTCGATGGTGTTTGTGATAATATGTCTCGCATCTATAATCGGGCTGCCTGATGGGATTTTCCATGTTTTCTCTCATACTAAATGCAAATGCGGGACAGTTACCTCTAAAAGTCCTCCCGAAAGGCACTGTCTTCCCCCTTCACCCGTCGGTGGGTTGTTCGTGGTAAGCACAAGGCCCACCGATGTTGCACTCACCTTTCTAAGAGAGCGGAACATCGGTGGTAGGGGGCTACATAGTCCTAGGTACAGGCATGAAGGGTGGAGAAAAGAAAGAAATTAAGAATATTCCATTAAAATAGAAATTTTTTAGTTTGCTTATTTATAATTGTTAATAACAAATGGACGGGTCCGGCCTGGGGGAAAGCTGTTGTGTTATGATAGGAGTGGACACGATAAATACGGGTGAAAGGGTCTTTCAACGGGCTCAAAGAGGAGGTAAAGGAAGAGTTAAGTTATCAAATGCCTTGGGATATCTAGGGTAATACAATATGGGTAAAGTGTACCAGGCGCTCCACACTGAGTAACGCTGACTCTACTATATCTCTAGTGAGGAACGACTTGTGTCAAAGTGTCCGGTATTCGAAAACAGTAACATGTAGATTTCAATGTAAAAAAACGTGGATCTAAATTTTTTTTTGAGTTGTAGTTTTTTTTTAATCGTAGCTAGTAGTGTCAGTAATTTTGATTTGTATTGTATTAAAATATATATTTCAAAATGGATAAATTTTCAATTAAAATTTTTCCCGGTATCAAAGTAATATGGTGCAAAGATAAAGCACATTAATTTTTAAATTTGGCATCTTTAATAGCATTTATTTATTATTTAATTAAGAATAAGTAATATTTAGAAGTAATATTTTTATTATTGGAATTAAAAATATTAATCCTTAAAAAAATTTCCTTTTAGAGTATTTTGAACTAATCATTAAAAAATATTACTTGTTGTATGATAAAATAATCTATTTCCGTTGTCATCCGGATTATATAAATTTAATTTTATGTTTCCTGAAGTTATCTTATTAATAATTTGAAATAAATCTCATTTACATAAGCTAGATTACTACAAATTCAAATCAAAAATTTTTCCGGATTCTAGAATTTGTGGAATAGAATAATTCGTACATTTGAAGAGTACAATTTATTTAGTTTTGGGTATTTTTTATTTAATTAGAAACATGTAGCAGTATAATTATAATTATTTAATAAAATCATACAATAAAATATTTTAAATATAATTTTAAATTTTTATTAACATTTAATTATTCTTACTTAAACATTCAATATTGCTAATAACTTTTATTATAATTCTGAGTTATATATGATAAAATGTCAAAGGTACATCCAAAATTTATTAGGAACAATAAATACCATTGTTTATATACTATTATAAACAATGGTATTCATATACATTTTTTCATATACCATTACTTTTGTATATCATTTCACATATGATTACATATTATGTACCATTTCTAATATTTTCATTTTTCATATACCTATTATTTTCATAGACAATTACTTTTATATACTATTTCATATACTATTACTACATTAAAACATTATTTCCTTATCTGGGCATTTTTTATTTTACTGAAATATGTAAGTTTTAAATTAATCTTGTCTTTTCTGCGTCTAAAAGCGCATTTTTTTATTTTAGGAAATTATAATTTTTTTCTTCGATAATAAAGATTAATAAAAAAGTAATATCTCTTTTGAAATAATTATATAAATTATTAATCTTCAACATTTTTTATACGTATACTAGGTGAATTCAAAGTTTTTTTTTTGTTTTGAAATTTTAGGATCTAAACAAAAATTTGCTAGGAAAACGTTTTGTAATATATTATAGTATATTTTTTTGTGATGTTACTTAAAAAACAATGACAATAAAGTCTTTTTATGAATCATAAAAATAAAAGGCACAGAATAAATAAGTAAAAATGTGTTTATCCAACGGAACGAAAAAACTTTTTAAGGCAATAAATACATCAGGGGTTGGAGCATTTATGCTCGTGACTGAATTACGTTTTCCATGGAATTATTTTATGCAGTTTTAAAATAGACTTAAACTTACATGAGCGCACTTCTAAAAATAATACTGAAACACTAATTAGTTTCGTTTTTTTTCCGTCTTAAAATTTTTTGATAAAATGAAGAAAATTTAAAAATTTATACACATTATCAAAAAGAGTAAACCTAATTTCGAAAACCTTTATTAATGTAATTTTTTGTCTTGAATATATCTTACTAAACTTCGAAGTGTTTTTTCCGGAAGTTCTATTGTAAGCTTTAAAGACTAAAACTTTAAATATATATTGTGTAATTTTAAAGTAATTTATAGATCCAAAAGTTTTTAAATTTTTTTTCAAGTAAAGTTTTACTTTTTTTAATGACTTAAAAATAAAATGAGAACTATGTCGATAAAACTCATACAGAAAATAATATTTCTATGTTACTAAATATAATTTCATGAAAAGTTAAGCAAAATAGGAAATTTAAAAAATTTTTTATGTCAAAAGGGATGTTACATTTTGGAACACAAGCAATAAAAAATTTCAATAAATAAATAAATAAATAATAATACAGTAGTAAAGCAAATTAAAAGTTTGAAATATATTAAATAAAGTGCAAACTTTTAATCTCTTCAGTTTATACACTCAAGAGCCAAAACATTATGACCACCTGTCAATACCGAGTTGGCCCGTCTTTGGCGCGCAATACAGCTTCAACCCGCCTTGGCATGGATTAATACCACCACTTAATACCAGTTAAATACCACTTCCACCTGATCACGTGCCTTCCAGGCGAGTTCATTGCACAATGTAGGGGTGTTCATAATGTTTTGGCTCTTGAGTGTATATTAGAACAGACTGTCGGCTGTTTTCAGAAACGATGAGATTCGGAGGTGATTGTCACAAAGTGTCTAAGCGTGCGTCTCGCATCGAAAAACCATTTTAATCGATGAGAGTTTTCCAGATTCTCCCATAAGCAATACACGTGCAGAAGGATTTTCTGCATATCCTCCTATCAATGCTTGCAGTTGGTTTACCTGTGGCATATTATGTATATATATATATGCTAAAATGTACAAAAATAAAATAAATATTAAAAATAAAAACAGTTAATTTATTTATTCAAAACAAAGTAAATAATTGGCTAGGCCGATATGCAGGTCTCCCATAAGATTTAGAATTTAATGCAAGAACAAAACGCATAACAGCAATCTTAAAAAAAATAATAATAATAAAAAAATAAAAAATAAAAAATTTAAGAAAAACTGTCTTTGCTTTCACCAAACGATCTTCTAGGAAAAACATTTTGCGTCATTTAATTATTTAATTATATAATTATTAACCCCTGAAAGAAATTTAAATAAATATTATATATAAAAAAAGTTAGTGAAAGAAATTAAAAATAATATGCATACAAAAGGCCCGTGAAAGAAATTAAAATAAAACAATAAGGATAGCTCTGAAAGAAATTAAAAATTTTTTTAACTAAACCAGTAAGAAAAGTTGAAAGTGGTCAAAGAAATGAAAAATTGATCATAGAAACGAAAAAAGTGATCAAGAAAACGAACACCCCAAAACAATCCCCATCAATTTTATGGTTAATAAAAATAAAATAAAAACGATGCATGTAACATTCAGTCAATATAAATAAATGAAAACTCTTCAATAAGGTATACGAATATTTTTCAATAAGTTATGTCATATTCGGCAATAAACTAATTTAAAATTGGGACAACAAATTTGAATAAAAATTTTTTTCAGTGGCAGCCATCAATACATCTCGCTCATGAACAAAAGAGATAGCTCCGCCGATTAAATCTAACGGAAAACAAAGCTCACATTCCTTCACAAAATCTGATCGTGTGCAGAAACGATTAGATGTTATTGATTCATATTTTTTATTTCTTTTTGGTGAAACAAAAGCTTTTCACTTCGAAGCGCTCTATTAAATGAGTCAAAGTGTTTGCCGAAAGAACTATCATAAATCTGTCCTTCAATTGTTTTTGGACCTGTCGGTAAATTTAACCACAGCGAAGACAGATGATCATGAAATCTGTTATGATTAAAACCTGCAAAAGCAACCTTTGTTTTCCTAGCTGTACTGTCGAGCACTTGAAATAGGAGCATGGGTTTATTTTATGGGGGCGTCTGGATACGTTCTGTTAAACATGAGCAACATGACGAGATCTGAGCTTTTCATGTCTTTAGATGTCATCATGTTTAGTATTCGAGGTAAATTGTTAACTGCCCTCTTAGACGCATATTTGCAAAAGAATCAGAGATCCTACAAACATTTTTCGCTATTTTTTCTGGGTTTTTTTTTTTTTATCAAAGTAACAGTTATGCAAATAATTACAAATGTTTCTGTTATTGTTGTGACTAATCCTCAGTATCCAGGGAGGCACGGGCACCCCGTGAGTAGTATGCATACAATGTGCAAATGCGGAATATATATCCCTATAAAATATGTTCCTTCCCCTGACGGCACTAACCACCCCGCATCGCCCATGGGTAAGCAGTTCGTCGTATGCACTAAGTGGAACACGAAGTCTTATGCTTGATTTAAAAAGTGTGACAAATCTTCAGTGTCCGGCAGTGCGGGACGGTCATCCCATAAGTAGTCTACTCATAGATGGAGAGAAGGGGGGGAGCTTCTGTTGTGATGGAGCGCTCGTAGGTAGAAGTCTGACATGGCTCCGTGTTGCTGAAGGAAGAGGAAATGCTTTACAGGGAGATTTTTAGGGGGAACTACCCGCATTTATGCATAGTATGGAAGAAAACCATGAAAACTCACACCAGGTAGTCCGACTAAAGAGGCAAAATGCTGAACATCACAAACGTCATCGAATCTACTTATTTCTTGAAACAGTGTGTACAACAAAGCCACCAGCGGATTGAACCTCAACCCCTATCGTACGAGAAAAAATCCGGAAATCTCCCATCTGGTAGTCCGACTAAAGACGCAAGATGCCGGACCTTACAAACGCCATCGAGCCTCCTCGTTTTTTGATACAGTGTCTACAACAATGCCGCAGCGGATTGAACCTTAGCCCTAAGTGCTCACCAATGACGCACGTTACCACTGAGACACGAGTCGGACCAAAATCTTTCTTACCTGTGTAGCTGAATTCTGAGATGTTTATAGCTTTTTTTTTGTTAAAAAACTAGGGTTGTCCTTCCCGCTGCTGGAATGTGTTAGTTATACTGAGGCATTTATTTTTTGAAATTATATTAATATAAAAATGCATAAATAATAATAAAGGGTTTTATTTTATTTATTTAAGTGTCCATCTACAGTTCCTATGCTTATTTTCTAAGACATTTCTTATTTTAGTGATAACAGTTTCTCAATCTACTATTGAATGATTTTAAAAGAAAGGTCTACGTGAAAGTAATATTTATATTCTAATATTTTTGCTGATTATTTCTTTTTGTACGATGGGATCTCAGGTTTCGCTAATGCATGCTCCGGACTTCCCTGGTACCACAGGTGTCAGATTCGAATCCTGGCCGTGGCATGGATGTTTATTAGTGGTTCGGAATTCACATTAAACTGTAGGTCCCAGTCTAATTAGCCTAAAGTGTGCACAAAATAACCGTAGAGGCTCAAACAAAATTGGACTGCTCACGAATGGAAATGAGCAATTCCTGGAAAACCTTTTTTTGCATGTCGCACAAAAGAAAACTCAAAATGTTCCCATCAGGCACTTACGCCATCGTGAGAGTAATGACTGTTTACAATCCTCCAATGAATTCAAATCTGTTTCCTTCCGGCTTGTTAAATGTGGGTCTCGGGGAGTGACCAGAGCTCTGACGCTTGCCACCACAGGGTTAGAGTCACAGCGGTGTCATGGATGCTTGTAGTGGTTCGAAATCCGTTTTAAACAGCAGTACCTGGTCTAATAGGACTGTTGGGAGTAGGGCTAACAACCCTACCTCATAAAATGAAATACAACATCTCATGTTTTTGAATCTGCCTGCAGGTAGAAGGCCTTGGTGCACCATCGGGCTTGTCATGTCATTAAAGAAGAAACGCGGGCTTTTACCACTGAGCCATGTTTTTTAAACTTATATTTAGATGCCTTAAATTTTAAATTATTTAACAGTATTAAAATAATATATTTTGTTTGTGCTAGACATTTTTTTTAAACGACGCCCGAGATTTTTATTTTTATTAATTTGGACTATGTCAGTTTTTAAAATTTTTAAAATGCAGTCATAGAAGCTAAATACTTAAAACCGTGGCATTAAATTTAATATTTATAGTTGTGTATTCCGAACCATTATAAGTATCCATGGCACCGCCGTGACTCGAACTCAAAACCTGTGGCTTGTTTGGCATCAAGCTTTGTTTGTCGATCTATGGTCATTTCTTGCACACTTCAATCTAATTTCACCGGGACTTACTGTTTAACGTGGATTCCGAATCACTAACAAACATCCATGCTACCGCCAGGATTCGAACCTGAAACCTGTGCCGGTCAGAGCGCTAGCCAGTTAGCCATCAGGCTGCGTGGCATCAAGCAGAGCGTTAAACACTCGGCTATCAGCCATCATCAAAATTTAGCTAGTCACTTGGCCATCAAGCCCCATGCGCATATATATATTCGCATAATGAAAACTTTTTCCTTCACATTGCAATAAATAAAAGTATGTATAATTATTACTACCATAAATACTGCTTCTTCCAAATGATTTAATATTCTTATTCACGGAGAAAAAAATCAGCGCATAACCATATTTAGAGCATCTCGAAACGAATTTCAGCGAGATTTCGTTTTTATTTATTAATCTCTCACAAAAAGACTTAAAAAAAAAAGAGGCAATCTAACGTATTCAGTAATCCAACTTTTGCTACTGGCATGGAAGCTATAACTTTTTTTTTATTGTCCGCAAAACAAAGCAACGAAAATGCGAACTCTGTTTTAATACCGTGAAAGACCTTGCATCATGGAATGCCTGTGCCATCGTTTATATTCCACTACAATAGACTACAAGAGACTCGTCGACTAGACTTGCTAGGCGTCGTCGGAGCATTTATGTGACACAACAAAGCCAATCTTTTACAAAACTCTACCACGGCCATATGACGACGAAGGCCGAACGCCCAGATATTCGCATCATCCACCTGTAAAAAAAGACTTGCGGCGCGTTTTGAATTTCGCTTTGCCTCTCTTTTCCCATGCTCAGTTGGTGATCATAAAGGATGTTACCAGATAGGCAAGGCGTGGGTTTGGCATAGAACACCCACTGTTTGACTTGAGGAATCCAGAAATGATTATTGGCATCATAAGCCTCGTTAGGTAAGCTCGCTCACGAAAAGTCTTGGGAATTTCGACATGCTTAATTAGCTGTAAAAATAAAGTCGGTTTTTTGCGCATGAGTCGATCAGCATTCGAGCTTAAGATGATCGGGGATACCGTATACTTAGCTGTTACCGATGCATGGGTAAGTAACTTTTGAAGTAAATGCATGTAGTATTTCAATCAGTGAATAATGCAAATCATCGTAGTTGAATGTGTAATTGCCCTCTTCTTGAATACAGAGCGATAGGTTAACAAGAAGTACATATAACTTAATACGTGTATTATTCTTATCTGTGATTTCATACAATTTGTATTTGTATTTTTTATATTTGTAAATAAATGGTCATGGAGTGTATTTTATTATTTTGAAGAATGAGTGTTGAAGAAAACAATGATTTTTGTTTATTTTAATCAATGTTCTAAATTCAATCAATTTGCTCATTCTTATACTTCTTATTATTATGGGGCGATGATATAACAAGAGCTACATATCTATTAGTTCAGTATCACATGTATGTTCTTCTTATTAGTGATTTCCATGCTAGTGTACTTTTATTTAACTTTTTATTTTCCAAATTTGTAAATAAATGGCAGTTTATTTTTATTATTTGTATGAACAAAAATTGATGTATTGAGGAAAGCAGCTCATTTTTATTGAAATCTATATGTATAAGTATTAACCTTTTTCTGATAAATACGGCACGATATCTTTAAAAAAAGTTGCATATCAGTATAATTTATTATTTTGTCGCATAATTTATTATTAGTGATTTCGTACATGAATATTTTTATTTAGATTTTTGTTTTTGGAATTTGAAAAGGAATGGACATACAAGTATATTTTTGTTATTTTGAAGTATACTTTATTAACTGAAGAAAACAACGACATTTGTAAAATTAAAATGAATGTGTGGGAGTGTTCATTCTTATGCTTTTTCTGATGAATATGGTGCGATGAATTAATAAGAAATGCATATCAGTTAGCATGTATATTCTTCTTATTAGTGATTTCCATACAAGATTACTTTTATTTAGCTTTTTATTTTCCAAATTTATTTAATAATAGTATGTTATTTAGTAAATTATTTATTAAATAATATACTATTTATTTATTATTTATATTATATTTTCCTAATATATATATTTATTTTTGTTATTTGTATGAACAAAAATGGATGTATTGAAAAAAATCACTAAACAACTCATTTTTATCGAAATCGATATGTATATGTGTTTATTATTAACCCTCTTCTGATGAAATGGGTACATATAATTTACCGTACCGTTAACAAAAATTGTATATCGGTAAATAAATATATTTTCTTATTAGTGATTTTGTACATGAATATTTTTATTTAGACTTTTGTTTTTTGGATTTGTAAAGGAATTGATATTATTATTATACGTTTTCTGCTGATCTGCTGAATACGGTGAGATAGATATATAAACAAAATATGTATATAAATTAATATGCATATTTTTCTTATTAGTTATTTCGTACAAAAATATTTTCATTTAGCTTTTTATTTTCAAAATTTACAAATCAATGGACATGAAAATATATTTGTATTACTTTTAAACATATTTTATGCATAGAAGAAAACAACGATACTTATACTGAAATCAATACAAGTGAATATTTATTTTTATTCTTATTCTGATAAATGCAATGCTATATATTAGCTAGAAATCATTATCAATTAGCACATATATTATTTTATTTGTTATGTAAAGCATGAGTTAATTCGTATATTATTTTTATTAATTATTTCATCAATCTATTTTTTATTATCCAAATTCGTAAATGTAAAGACATGAAAATATATTTTTGTAATTTTAAATATTCTTTATACATTGAAGAAAACCTCAAAAACAATTTATTTTTATTAAAATTGATGTATGTAAGTGTTTATTATAATGTTTCTTCAGTTGAATATGATGCGATATGTTAGCAAAAGAGGCACATCTATACATAATATTTAATTTTATTTATTTAATATTCATTTTATTTTTTATTTATCTATATATATATTTTATTAATTATATATTTTTATTTTAAAATATACTCTCTCTCTATAAAAGAAAAATCACAACGCTTGATTAATCGATTCAACTGATTTTTTTTCGAAAATGATGAATTTAAGTGTTATTTATAAATATTTATAACTATTATTTTATATTTACACATATTTTTTTTTTACTTTTAAATATTTTAATTTTTGATATTTAATGGTATAAAAATTTTCTCCCCATTTATTTTTAAAGAAAAATACTTCGTTTTAAATGCATAAAATTTCTTAGCCAAATCACTGCCTAAATTTTTAAATTAAAAACACTTCCTGTGTAAAATTTAAAAAACTAAATTTAAAAACAGTTTTTCACACAATTTTAAATCATTCAATAAATGGTGATGTATAAACATCTAAATATCTATTCGCATATCATTGCTTACTTCAATATTTAAGCGATATTTAGAAAATTATAATAATATGCTAATATCGTATCGTAAATTTTGATCTAGTAATAATTTGGCAAAATAATATTTGTAATTTATGATTTTTTTTGTTACAATAATATTTTTACATTTATAATGATATAAGGATAATGATATAAATTCATTATAATTAAGAAAATTCATTAAAATCTTCAATAAATATGACTTTTTGATAAGAAAATAAAATGCAGAAATTAAAACAGCTTTAAAGGCTAAAGATACCAAATTTTGATAAATAAAATATCTGATGTGTATTTTATCTACTAATAAATGTATCTTAAAAGTTCAAAAAAGAGTTAAAAATGTCCACATATGCAACGAAGGCCTTTTATTTTTGTTTTGCAAGACTTTAATTTTCAAATGCTTTTGCATGTTAAAACATTTCCCGTTTCATATTTAGCGGAAAAAATAGCGGAGTTCATAAAATAGCGGAATAGAGCGACAATATCAATAATAGAGAGTTTTTGCATACCGTATTTTAAAAATACGGTATGCAAAAAAACTCTAATAACAACAATATTTCGGGTTCGAGTCCCGGCGGGGCCGCGGATGTTTGTAGTGGTTCGGAATCCTCTTTAAACCGTAGGTCCCGGTCTAACAGGATCGCAGAGCGTTGCGAGGGTAGTGTTACTCCGCGTCCGTAGTTTATCTTCAAGCTACACGCACCTCCTGGGTAGTGCTAAGTGAGTAACGTCGGTGCAGTGCTTGCCTTAAGGCATCAAAGACAACTGTCTAAGTGTTTGCCAGCTGCATAAGAAAAAAAAATAATAACAATAAAAAATATCAGTGCCAATTTCTGGTATGCAATTTTTTTTCAAATACTAAAAGTATCTGATACGTTAATGATAGAATACCAGCACGTATAAGAAACTTTTTCTCCTATTTTGCAATACTTTATTCTCAAAATTTATAAAATTCTTTAAAAACTGATATGCATTTTATCTACTAATAAATATATCTTAAAAGTTAAAAAATGAGTTAGATTTTCACATATTATATGCAAAGAATGTCTTTTTTCGTTTTGTAATACTTTTATTTTCAAATTCTTTTTCTTGTTTAAAACACTTCATATTTTATATTTAGCGGGAAAAATAACAGAGCAAATAAAATAGCTGTGTAAAGTAACAACAACAATAATAATAATAACAACAAAAAATATCAATGCTAATTTTTGGTATGCAATTTTTTTTTTTTAAATACTAAAAGTATTTGATATGTTAATGATAGAATACCAGCACATACCAGAAAACTTTCCTCCTATTTTGCAATACTTTATTTTCATATCCTATGACATTCTTTAAAAACACTTCCTGTTCCGTCGAGAACTGCGGGGTGCTATTTAGGAAGCAGGGTCTTGATACTTTTTAGAGATAACCTACATTCTTCATACAGTTTTTTGCAATTTATTGCTCTAAATCTTGTAACAGCTTATTCTGTTATTTGCGTAAGATATTTTAATATGATATTCTGGATTCTACGTGATTTGTGCACGATAGTTTAAATGATATAAATATTTTTTTCAAGTGTTCGAAATAGAAAAAATAAAGAATGTAAATTTCCATTCTAGCAAGAAAATTAATAATAATAATAATAATAATAATAATAATAAGTGATAAAATTTTAGAGATTTTCGTTATATAGCTAAGTAAGCAAATATATATTTAATTATGTTGACGGATTACTAATTAAACATAAAAATGGGAAATCTTTATTGTAAAATAATTTTGATATAATTTGATTGTAAATACAATGTTTGATCACTATTTTATAATTATTAAATATAAATAAACTACTTTGAAAAAAAACATTCATCGACACTTATTTTGAAATATTTTGAATATTTATCGAAGCGTTAATTGATTTAAAATTCATTAATAAACTTCTGATTATTGCCTGCAAACTTCTGATTATTGCCTGCAAACTTCTGATGATGCATTTTAATCAATTCATACATGTTAATCATAAGAATTTTTATCTTTGAGATAATAGTTCTCTTTCTAAAAATATTTTTAACGATTAAATTCGAATAATAAGTAATATAAAGATTTTTATATGAGTAATACAACGAAAATATACACATCTATTTGGCTATTTGTTAATAAGTAGATGACCTGATTTTTAAAGTTATAAATTGATGTTCATTTGTGGAAAAATATTTGATCTACACTGCAAAGAATTTAATTTTTGTATAGAGTATTTTGTACATTTAAAACAAATGCAAAACATTACATAATTATTTACAATAAATATATTTATAAACACACATTGGATGTCACTCAATAATCTTTAATGGTTAGTCCTCTGCACCAACTTTAAGTAATGCACAGCTCTTAGACTTTAATGAAAGTAGCAAAACTAATAAACAATAATAATATTTCATTTTCTTCTTCTTTATTGGAGCAACAGTCTCATGGTAAGCCAAGATCTCCTGCTTACTGGCAAGTTTCGAGACAGAAGTTTTACGGGATATGATTGTCTGCCCTACTCTCTACAGTCATATTAGGCCAGGACTTAAGGTTTAAACTTGATTTCGAACCACTACAAACATCAATGGCACGACTGGGACTTGAACAAAATAGCATTCCCTTTTAGTAATTACAATTCAGGTTCGCAATAGTAAGGGAAAATAGCCATGGATCATTTATGAATGTGTTGGCAGAACAAATTTCATGATTTGTTTGCATTACGTATGTTTCTAAAAATACTGTAAGGATTCTTTCTGTAAAAAAAACAAAATTGTAAAGATTTTTAAGATAAGAATAAGAACTATAAGACTTTTCACATAATAAGACCGAATAAGACTTTTTCATTTGTAAAAATATGTAATGTAATATCTGAAAATTTGAATACACAACAGTAACAGAACAAATTGAGTAAAGCTAATTGAATTTGAAATTAAAAATTATGACTTAAAAGATTTACTATCGAAACAGCAAGAAAATTTTGAATTTATAGTAAAATATTTATATTTCACACTTCAACTTCGCTTCAATGATAACACTGACTTCATGTTTTGTCTTCTCTCTGAGACAGTAATTCTATAACTTTTTGAGGATTTCTTACGTGGTGGTTGGTTACTATAAAATTTTTTTGTGGCTCTCGGACCCTTCGTATTCCTACAATAGGGGCCTGAATGGCCGAGTGGATAGCTCTCTGGCGCTCGGTACCATAGATTTCGGGTTCGAGTCCCGGCTGTGCCATGGATGCTTGTAGTGTAATACACTTTAAACTGTATGTCACGATCTAATTAGCCTGAAGTGGGCACAAGATGACCGTAGAGCGGCGAACCAAACCTACAATAATTAAATTAATTAATCATTTAAAAACTGGATTAAATAGAGGGGCCTCTTAATAAATAATAAAGCAATAGGGGAGGGGGGGGGGCAAAAATGGGGGAGCGACAAATATCACAATATATATATATATATATAATGTATAATACATTGCTTTACAAATAAGAGATAATATCGGAAAACAATATTGGAAATTATATTGCAAAGTAATTTTCGATTTATAAATAATTGTAAAAATTTATATTTATATTTAAAGTAATTTTATTATTAATAACAATTCCCTTACAAAATTTTATAGTTTATAATAAAACAGATTATATTTTTATTTTAATTTCAATTTGATTTATATATTTCCTTTCATTATTTGGCTGAATTTCAGGGCTGCATACCGGCATATCAAATAATTTAAAGCAGGTTATGAAATTTGTTTCAACTATGCATCTTTTTCTATAATCCTGAACGGTTATTATTTGTTTAGATAAACATCTTTTAAATAAATTCCAACGTATGTCTCGTTATGATAGATAAATCTTTAATATGCTGTTGCGGTTAAGACTTTCTCACCGCAAATTCCAGTATCCAAGAAAAAAAAAAGAAAGTTCTCGCTCTGCTGTGTACAAAAAGGCATTGAAACGTGACACCACATTTACCTTCCATTCGCATGCAAAATGATTTTTTTCATCTCATTTAATTCATATCAACGAAACGTAAATGATAATGTTTTGCTCTCTAGTCTTCCGAATAAACTTTTCATTTATTTTTAAATGGACTAAAAAAAATCAAAACAAATAGCAGTCTTTAAAAAATATATTGCTTATTAGTATTAAGTAAGCATATAAAGACTTTATTAAATTTGGTATTTTGTGTTAGTTGTACTTTATTGGCACTTGTGTTTATTTATGTATACCACGAAGCACTTGCCGACAGATTATGACGGAGGAGTATTGCGTAAAGAATATGTCTAAAAAGACATATAAATGAGAGAGACGCATAATTGGGAGGACTTTTAGGGGTAACTGCTCTTATTGGGCAAATGAAAATATACTACAATTGAATTAAAAATGCATGCTTGCTACGATTGCTTGCTACATACTTCCTCACATTTGTGATTTTAGGTGATTATAAATGTCTTAAATAATTAAGAGAGGTTTTATTGTTATTTAAATTATTAAGTGAGGTTTTATTGTTTTCTAAATGATTAAGTGAGATTTTACAATATAAAATGATTAAGTGAGATTTTACAATATGAAATGATTAATTAAAGTTTTACTGTTTTTTGAGTGGTCAAGAGAGGTTTTATTGTTTTTTGAAAAAAATGATGATTAATTTATTGTTGTTTGATTAAATGATAGAGAAGCATCCAAAAACAGAGGCTCATAAATTGCAAGACTTTTTTAGACTTGGAAATTTGTTTTTGAAAGAGACCCTGGAGAATTTTCACAACATAGCCAAAGTGTTGATATTAGACATTGTATACATTAATCGCAATGAAGTCTCGTTTCTGAAAACCGAGTTTCACAACGAACGCTACAAAATGAATTCGAATCTGAACACTCCTGTCCTCTAGGGGGCCCGAATGGAAGAGTGGCTAGCTCTCTAGTGCTCGGTACCACAGGTTTCGGGTTCGAGTTCCGGCGGTGCCATGGGTGTTTGTAGTGGTTCGGAATCCACTTTAAACTGTAGGTCCCGGTCTGTTTAGTCTAAAGTGTGCATAAGATGACCGTAGAGCGACAAACAAACCAAACCTGTCCTCTAGCAACGCGCGTTTTGCCTCTGGAGGAAGGTTGGACTTAAATTTGGTGTACATTTCAAAATGCAAATGTACTACAGTTATTTTACTATAATCGTCTGTGCAGTAGATCATCGAAAAATATTTATAAATGAGAGAAATAACATTTTTATGCTCAAATTAACTTCAAGTGGTTTCATGATTCTACAGTAATATACGTAAATCAGCATTCAAGAATGGGAATGTTCAGATTCACTTGGATGTTTAGATTCGATTCGCAATGAGTTGATAGGATTATGTGTCATATTGACAGATGCAATCTACAATGCCGTTCATCAGCCAAAAATTCAAATCTCTTTCATTTGATGCACTAATGCATATAATAAATTCAATAGCAGAGTGTGACAACTTTACAAAATACTAATTTCGTCAAATAACATTTTTTTTCTTTATAAATGAAATAGTTTATTTCGATGTAGGTATGTAGGATAATTTTTTCAATTGTGATAATTGCTTCATGGAAGTAGTAATTTTTTTTAAAAAAATTAATGTATTTCAGAATTGTAAAGTCGATACAAAGAAAAAGTATTTACAAGACTTTTTTTTTGAAAACATAACATCATAATTTTTTAAATAAAAGTCTTTATTACTATTGAAAATCTTTCCAATTTCACTGAATTGAGAATTCATGATATCGTATATAGTATCGGAGATTTCAGAAAGTTTTTTATCGTTGGCCGCTGATTCAGAAGCTGAATTCGGTGGATCTTAGAAAATTCTCCTAAAAATTTTTAGGATGAGATTTGAAGAAAGCTTATTTTGATTTAAAATTTTAGTATGTATAAAAAGTACTGTTAAAGCACTAACATAAGAATGAAAAGGAATGATTCATTCATTGTGGACATATAATTGTGGGTCACATAAAAGAGATGATTGTAAGTGTCAGTTAAGTTATTAATAAGTGTAAGTTAAATAATTAAGAGAGGTTTTATTGTCATTCAAACTATTAAGTGAGGTTTTATTGTTCTCTAAATAGTTAAGCGAGATTTTACAATATGAAGTGATTAATTGACGTTTCTTTAGTGATCAAGTGAGGTTTTATTGTTTTTTTGAATGATTAAGTAAAGTTTTATTTTTTGAATTATAAAATTTAGAATGAGATATTCAAAATTAAAGAATCATCTTCTGTATGTCCCAAATAATATTTTTAAAGTGAAATTTTATTTATAAAGTCGTTATTAAAATAGATAAAATGTTATTTATCTTTGTATGATCCTTATGCACATTACATTTTAAGGATTACTAACAAATCGGAATGACAAGAAATACTATTATAAAAAATTTCTGAAACTAATGAGATGAAATAAAGTTTGTTTCCATATACATTGAACTATTGTTGTTGATAAGTCAGCTATTATTTAAATGCGTGTTTACTTATACAAAAACCAAACATTTCTTTTGTTCTTATAAATAGAACGTAGATGATTTATTGGCAAGGAAATCAGACGCAAAGTAAATCTACTTATTTCGACCAAATGAAAAGCCAATGCGTATTGCGTGAGGTTATGATACTTATATTTTGATAAATCCTTACAAAGGCATGATAGCAATCATCTGCTGAATCTTCATCAAAAGTCGTGCTATCTAGATTAAACAATGATTTCTATGCGCAAGACTTTGCAGTTGCTATTTTTGACTGCTGGTCACGAATCACATAAATTCCTTTCAACAAATCACTCAAGAAATACAATGCACCATTTGTCAACTGCTTTTTTATATACAATTGTTGCAAATTTGAATGAGACCAGCACAGAAGTGCTATTTTGTTAAAGATAATAGTTATAAAAATTATGGGTAGTCGTCAAGTTGTGACGCATTCCGTTGCGATATTTCCTCCCGTAAGTCCAGTACTTTTTAAAATGTTTGATGATATTTAAACGCTTTAATAAATTAGCCTTTTATTTAGTTTCAAAAAGAATGGAAGTGTTTTAAGGGCATTAGGGCATGCTTTCTCTCTTCATTAAAAGTTCCCTACATTTCAAATGCGTTACTCAAGTACTACTATTACAAGAATTTAATTGCTCGACTCGTGGTTCAGTGGTAACGTGCGTTGCTGGTGAGTATTAAGGTGGTGGATTTCTTGTTAAAGGAAATAGTAATGTGTTTATTGTTTGCCTTGTTTGTTTTTGAAAGTGTTTACAAGACACTTTAAAAAAACGAGGAGGCTCTATGGCGTTCGTGATGTTCAGTATCTTGCTTCGTTAGTCAGAATACCTGGTGATAGTTTTCCGGGTTTTCTTGCATAAGATACGCAAATGTGGTAGAGTTCCCATTAAATGTCATCCCGGAAGGCACTTCCCTCCTTCTTCAGCGACATGGAGTCAAATAACACGGGTCACCTACGGGTGTGTCTCCCCAATAGAAGCTGCCTTCCCTTTCCTCCTTCCATGAGAACACACGGGTTCGTGGACTTGATCTAGATGTTTGGTTTGGTTTGTCGCTCTACGGTCATTTTGTACACATTTATTAGCTAATTGACCGATAGCACAGGCTAATTAGACCGAGGCATACAGTTTAACGTGAATTCCAAAGCACTAACAAATATCTTTGAACCTGAAACCAGTGATACCAATGGCCAGAGCGCTAATCAATTGACCACCAGGCCGCCAACTAAGTGGGAGAAGAAACAACAACACAAGAATTTAATTCTGTCTGTTTGTTAACGCGCCGATCTTGTGATATAAGGGAGATGAATTGGAAACCTTACAAGCAGGCTAAATTGAAACTTCCCTTATTTTCGGCTGAACAAATTCTGTAAATTCATATGCTAAAAATTCCTTCAATCAAGTACAAACTCCCTAAATGTTTGAGATTGTGGTTGGTCAAAATTGCAGTGTTAACAGGGATCGACGTGATCGGTTAAATCAAGTGATGCTTTTAGTTTAATGTAATCAAAAAGCCATTTAAAAATGTGTTAACAATATACACTCAAGAGCCAAAACATTATGACCACCTGTCAATAACGAGTTGGCTCACCTTTGGAGCGCAACACAGCTTCAACCCGCCTTGGCATGGATTAATACCACCACTTAATATCAGTTAAATACCACTTCCACCTGATCACGTGCCTTCCTCGTCATCCAGGCGAGTTCATTGCAAAATGTAGGGGTGGTCATATTGTTTTGGCTCTTGAGTGTATATTTACATATGTAGATGCATTAGATAATAACCATATGGTAGCAAAATAAAGTATCGCTTTTTTATAAAGTTTTCAGTCGTTTGATTCATATATGAAACTTATTGCATGTAAAGATTCTACCTAGACAAATAAAATAGTAGATGGGAACATTTTACATGAAAGTATGTTGGTAAATAATTGCAACCTTCATAATGTTTGGTACTATCATCTTGAAAACAAGCATTCAGTTTCAAGGTCCATTGTTTTGAAACACCAACCGGAAGGTAAATCTCCAGCTACAATTGGGGCGTCAACCGCTTTCAGCAGTCAAAACATGTTTAATGTCATTTAGTTACTACCTCCTTTGTGCAACTTCTTTGCTACATGAGTCAACAATTAGCAAATGATGTCACGCCATTATGAATTTTGCTACACCTTTTGCCCATATGGAATGAATAAGCGTGCTCACAATAGGGAACAGAAACGAATTAGAAATGCCGACTAACCTAAATGTTTCGAGATGACTGAGTACAATATGCGCTTTGTCGCAGAGTCCAACATATGCTTATTCTCTTCGTACTGCATATCGGGTTATTAGCAGATAAGGTTCATTCTATGCCCAAATGTTTTCTTCTAAAGTCTTTCTCTGTCAAGTAAGTTCGTTTTTTCATGGGATGTTGTTAAGAAAAATATCTGGTATTTAAACGCTTTTGTTAGATTATTATTGTGTTTATAATTTATAGATAAAGTGAAAAAAAATTGTCATTTATTTTGTTAATTTTGGTTGAATTTTGTTAATTTATTGGCTAATGATTAATGCTCTGTAAATATTGGATTTATTTAAGTTTTTTTTCAATGTTTTTTTGTAATAAATTGTTGTATGTTTGTCATTTATACGAATGATATCTATTTTAACTTATACATGTTAATTAAAGTCCGAAACGCTATTGGATGATTTAAGATTTTAAAGTATTTATTGTTTAATAAAAGCACATTATTATTTTTTTTATTTCCATAGATCTCTGATAATTAAAAAATTGCAATTTAAACTATATTAAATATTGCTAAATATAATTTTTTTATTGAACTTTTTTACAAAATTTAAGTGAAGTGGGGCATTCTTTCCCAATATTATTTACATCATTTAATCAATTAATGCATATATAGTTACATAAAAAGGCAGATTATACTATATAATTCTGTAATTAATGTAAAGTATATGAAAACTAGAGGTAACAAATAAGGTAAGGCAACAAAAAATGTGTAATTTATTATTTATAATAATAATAAATAAGACATTAATTATTATTATTATTTATTTATTATTGCCTGTCAAATTTCAGTTTAAAGCATCCAAATGAATTCATTTTATGAATTGAGGAAAATCCAACTTTCTTATTAAGAACAAGTCAAAAGCTGTTGTTATTCTAATGCAGCCGGCAGTATAGAGACAGTTAATATTCATGCCATCAGAAAAGGGTGCATCGCTGTTACTCATTTAGCACTACCCAGGAGGCACGTGGAGCTTGAAGATATGCTACGGACACTATTAACACTACCCCCACAACACTCTACGATCCTATTAGACCGGGAACTACGGTTTAATGGGGATTCGGAACCACTGCAAACATCCACGGCAACGCTGCGGCTCGAACCCGAAACTTGTGGTACCGAGCATCAGAGCGCTAGCATTCAGACCTTCAGGCCCATTTCATTTCCGAATATTATTTACATCATTTAATCAATTAATGCAAATACAGTTACATAAAAAGTAGATTACATTATTTACAGAGTTATACATTATAAAGTATATGGTATATAAATATATATAAAATATAAAGGTTACTGAATTTGTAAGGTAACAGAAAATGTAATCTAATTTCATTTTAAAGCATCCAAATGAATTTATTACATGAATTGAGATTTAGTTTGTCGCTCTACGGTTATTTTGTGCTTAATTTGGGCTAATTAGACAGGGGCCTACAATTTAATGTAGATTCCGAACCACTCGTAAACATCCATACCACTGCCAGAATTCGAACCTGAAGTCTGTTGTACCAAAGGCCAGAGTTTTAGCCATTTGTTCATCAGGCCGCGTATGAATTGAGGAGAATCCAACTTTCTGATTAAGAACATGTTAAATGACAAGTGAATATTAATCTTAATTTTCAATTTACTTACATATACCTCACAAATTGCTTATATAATGTATTTTAATTATATATATGCTGTTGTTTTAATGATATGTTTTTTAAATTTTTCGCTTAGAAAATTTCTTATCCTATGTATTTTAATGTGTAATTATCAATATAAATGAGACTAATGTAGATTTTCAGAGAATCTGTAAACTGCAAACTTGCATTTAAATATTTATTTTTGACAATTAATAATAACAGAAGAAATAATTTTTGGAACTGAATTTTAATATAAAAAATTTTTGATATAATTTTAGGCGATGAGTGAGTTTGAGAAAATCAAACGGAGTCACGTGAAAAAAGGAGAACTTTTTGAAGATCCAGATTTTCCTGCTACCCAAGCTTCTGTTTTCTATCATCAGAAACCCCCTTTCCAGTTTGTTTGGAAAAGACCGAAGGTATGTTTAATAGATTTAGTTTTTACAGTTTTTATTTATCATGGATTATAAACTGTTGAACTCTGTGGATTAATAAGCAATCACGCATGAAAACTGTCTAATGTCAGGCTTAACTTATGGGCATCTAACACATTTGTTCCAACTGAATTCACATCTTTTCTGAGATCTCTTAATGATCAAAAAAGATTAATTATCAACTGCCATCTTAGAAATTACTTTAATTTCTTCTAACCCTAGAGCTAGGAAAACGAGCTATGCATCTGATTAAATTAGATATTTCATACATTTGAAGACAAACATTATTTCATTGAAACAATAAATGTTTTAAAATTTTTTTATTAGAAATTAATTTACAATCCATTTTAATGCTTCATTAATTCAAAGATTAGTTGAATTAATGAAGCAATAAAAATTATATGAATTATTATTATTAATTTAATTTGAAGTTCAAAGATTAGTTACAGTGATTAAATATTTTTATCACATGGACTCGTTTGTCACTAATGACATTAAAATATTTTTTTTTACACTAAGAAATTAAATGTTTGTAGTTTAATCATTGCATTTCAATAATAATTTATTAATTTCAATTGATTATCGTAATCGTATCCCCATTAAGTCATGAAACTTCAATTTTTCACTTTATTTTCTGTTATTGATTACTCTCAATTCAACTTTGATCTGATTTGATTAATTTTTAAGTACCTTAACTTTTTTATTCACTTTCACTATTATTATTCCCTATTATTATTATTATTTCCACTATTATTATTCCCTATTATTATTATTATTATTTCCACTATTATTATTTCCTATTATTCTTATTATTATTTTCACTATTATTATTCCCTATTATTACTATTATTATTAATTAATAATTAAAAAAAAGAATTTTGCCAATTTTCTCTCAACACTAAGAGCATGTGACTACATCCAATTTACCAATCATTTACAATGAAAGAAAATAGTTTGCTATTCGACCACGGTTCTTCCTGAATCCTATAACTAAGCAAATGCTTCGTAAACGTTTTGAGTGAACAAGAATAATATTTGCTTGAAAAAATTCTTTTGAAATTAAAATAGTAATTTTTTTGTGCTTGCTCTTTTTAATACTCTTTTAGTTTCGAATGTCTTATAGGCTAAAATTAATATTTCTCATTCTAAATTTCTATTTGTTTATTATTTTGTAGTAATAATGTAATAATATATATATATACTGCAAAGATGTTAACAAATACAAGATGATTCAATGATCGACAAATTTTGAGAAGTGATACAGCTTACTAAAACATAATTTTTTTTGTACAGGAATGTGTAGCCTGAACTACCGCTTTGAGGCATGAAGACACTTTCAAATTTCTGGCAACAGCTAGCCACAATGCCCTAAATTATATCCGTCACGTGATGAGTATCAAGTCTTCTCAATGACAACACTGATGTGTACACTGTGTTGACGAAACTGCTTATTTCTTACTATTATTTTATTATTACTTTGAATTTGCAATTGTGTTTTCATTTACGAGACTCCCGTTGACTCAACTGAGGTTTGGTTTGTCGTTCTACGGTCATTGGTTTTGCTCACTTTAGCTAATTAGACCGGAACCTACAGTTTATCTTGGATTCCGAACCACTAACAAACATCCGGAATTTGATGCCAGAAATGTCAGAATTTGAACCTAATGCCTATGGTATCAATTTCCAAAGTGCTAGCCAATTAGCCAACAAACCGCGACTCATTTGAGAGTCTCGTTGCTCGATTATCTATTGCAGATGCAAGTTTGCACGAATTGTCTGGCATCTTTGGAATTGTTCGACAAATTTTGTTCAAATCACTCCTTGGATGCTACCAGCATGTTTTACTGCTGATGATCGTATTTTTGAGCATTTATTGTAAATCAAAAAGCATCAAAGAAGCACTTTGCAATCATGTTCTCAGTAAGCAATGTTTTTCTTTTTATGCAACATTTCTTTGTTGTGCTTCAACGCTTAACTTTCGACTGTACGTTCCTATATAAAAATGTATATTTTAGTAAGCTGTATCACCTCCTTTAAGTTTATTCAAATATCATCGAATCACTCTATCTTAAAATTATGATATTAAAATATTACCAAGAACAAATTCGGTTTATAAAAGATTATATTAGGCCTTCATTCATTTTGAGGGACGCAATTTTATATTATGTTAAGAATATTTCTATATAATTTTGAATAAATATTTGAATCCAATTTACCAAAGTAAAATCTGTCATTTTATTAAAGTCGGGTACCACCGATTCACATCAGTTAGTAAATAGTAAAATGCTGAATACTTGAGAAGTAGAATTTCTTTTAACTTAAAATTTATGTATGTTTAAAACAAAGTATACAAACCACCAATTATAATGATATTTAATATTTACTTTAACACCCCGAAAGTTTTCTTTGTTAAGAAGGCAGTGAGCTCAAAATATGTTGGATTAGCTTGAATATCAAAAGTTCAGAAGATCATTGTTATAAGATACTAAATTATTGATTATGCTGATATTTCAATTTGGTATTTAGATTTCGAATTTTCAAAATGATGGAGTTTTTATTAATTGATATCCCTTTGTATATTAGACTCGTTGTTTTATATTTTGTTAGAATTTCTTTTTTCTGTCAAAGAAAATCCTCTTAAAAATTATATAATTCGAATTTAGTTATTTATTTATTTAATATTTTTTTTTTGGTGAATAATTCATCATATATAATCGAAATGCAAAATACTTTCCAAACTTCTGTTCAGAAAATTTATTTGTGTCATAAAATCTCTTCTTAATATGTGCCAATAATATTTTAATATATTTAAGGCTTTTCAGAATAAATTTATTAAATGTTTCTTTTGCGGTGTATCTATAATTAGTTGCTACTAAAGTTCACGTATTGAAAAAATAACGATAATATTATCTTAATACAATTTACATTTGAATAACTTATGAAACAGCAAACTACTTGTACTACTACATTTTCATATATTTAAGACTTTTCAAAATAAATTTATTAAATTTTTCTTTTGCAATGTATCTATAATTAACGCATTAGATGTGACTAAAGTTCACGTCTTGAAAAAAACAACGCTAATAATATCTTAATACAATTTACCTTTGAATAATATATATGAAACAACACACTACTTGTACAGCCATCCGATTTACGCAGTAGTTTTCTCACATGTATTTTCCATATCGAGGTAACATAAGGCGTCACCTGAACCTTGAAATGTGGCCTCAAGAGCCTTTGACCTTTCAAGCTCTTGCGGTGAGCTCTTTTAAATCGTACGATAAAAGAAGAGCTCCAAAGATTTGTTAAACTGCGTAACCTTGTTACCTCATTCTTCTCCATGGGCGACCTCTTTACCACTCACGCTGCTTGAATGAGATGCTAAAGATTTTTAGAAATTTTTTGAAGGCTACATTTATTATTTATTTATTTTATTTAATTTTGAAATTCAGGTAAGAAATTGAGGAATTTTTTAAAGGACGTTAATTGAAATTCCTTTCTTGAATGCTATTGAAACACGGATGTTTGAATGAATGATAGTCAGCATTTAAATTTTAATTTTGAGGGAAAACATATTTTTAACTATTCATGTTTTTAAGAAACTAGGAAAATTAATAAAAACTATAAAAATACATAAAAAAAAGAAGCGAAATTTTTTTATTTAATTTATTTGAAGAATTTTAAAATTAAGATCTCTCAAACTCAATTAATACCATTCCGTATAGTTGAAATTTGGGATTGAAACCAGTTTTTTATTTCTACTTCTTACGTTAATGGAGTTTTAATTAAGAAATTTTTGTAGAACTACTTATTCTTAATGGAAGTAGCTTATGCGGTTCATATATATATTTAAAGAAATATAATTATTTAAAAACGCTATTACTTTAACATTGGATAATACTGAAAGTGACGTAACTATAATTCTACATAATTACAAAAATTTTACGTTATGAAAGAAATTTATTCGTTTGAAAGTTAATACAATGAACTGCTGTGATTAATGCTCAGTAAAAAAATAATTATGATAAAAAAAAGTCCTACGTAAGATATCAGTTCTTTATAATAGAAGATACCAGTTCTTTAAAAATACCAATTTCTTTATAATAGAAAATACCAGTTGTTTAAAATTACCAATTTCTTTACAGTAAAATTATATTATATTATCTTTATTTATATTATTAATTTCTTTATAGATACCATTTCTTTAAGAATACCAGTTTTTCATAGTAGAAGATATCATTTCTTTAAGAATACCAATTCTTTATAGTTATTTAGTAAAATAACTTCATTATTTAGTACATTACAGGAACCTTGCCACATATGACGGTAAAATAACGATCTAACCCTGCAAAAGAAAATGATATCTATTACACGAGTATTTTCATTACCAATAGCTTTTTGTATGAAAACGTTAAAGAATTGCTTGCCTTCAAAAAAACAAAAATATACCAGACATACCAAAATAAAAATATAAAAATCTTTAGCATGGTAAAAATAAATTATTCAGATATAAGTGCTTTCAGACACGAGAAATTTCGATGGCAATTGTGACAATTTATTGACATTCAGGCTACCTGCCGGGGGTCTTTTCATATACCACACAAAAATATAAGCAAGTTAATCTTAAAAATTCTTCCCAAAAAGCAATGCGGCTTCATTATTCATTATTGGGCCAAAGTAGTATACTCAAGTGAAACACAAGCCTCACCGATATATAAAAATAATACTCGCAAATTCAAATAACACAAAAATTCTGAACATATTGTTTTTAAATAAAAACTAAAACTAATTATAATGGAAGTAAAAAAAAAAAAAATAACTGACTAATTTCTGAAAAATGTTTGTAAGCGATATATATTTTTTAATCTATCCTAAACTAATACAACTTAATATAATACGTTAGCATTTGAATTAAAATAAAAAGACAGTTTGTATTTGATAACGAAATCTGATAGAACCAGTATCATTTACAATGGCTCTCACTTTAACATATCATCGACTGCTTTTCATCCAGCCCCGGGCCAACCACTTTATAGAGTACAAGTAGACAGCAGATGCAGACAATCATTTCATTACTCGATCGCTCTCATTTATGGCGGTTTCCGTACCTTCTGGCTTTAGGGGACCTACATACATTCTGAATCGTTCGGAATTGAGCGATGCGGTGCACCGAAGGCGATGATAGGTTTCTTCGAAGTGTTACTCATCGATCCGTCTGCTGTAACATAGCCTGAGGATTATAGGCGAGGTTCGCCAAGAAATTAAAATGATTTCGGTATTACATTAACTTGTATATAAATATAAGACCTCAAATGTAGATTATCGTCACATTTACATAATTTATGTGGAAAACATTTATACTAGTTTAAAGTATAACAAAGATTTTAATAGTGTTTTAAATTGTAAATCGATTGCTTTTATACAGAACTGAAAAGTTTAAATTTGTCACTGTTTTATTCTTTAAAGGACAATTATAATAAATGACAACAAATACTTGAAATCATATATAAAAAGAAAAACCCCTTAAGTTTTATCGCACGTTTGTCATTTAAGTATATATACATGGAGCTTGATGGTTGAGACTCTAGCAAACGGTGCCACAGTTTAGGGATCGAGTCCCAGCGGTGTTATGTTTGTAGTGGTTCGGAATCGGTTTTAAGCATTAGGTCCCGGAATAATATGACTGTAAAGCGTTGAGTGGATGGATGATGATCCTACCGCGTAAAAAGAAACCATCTCCTGTCTAGAAATCCGTGGGGTATGGGGTAGGATAGTCAGCTCTACAGTCATATTAGACTTATCATATGTTTTCAATACAGTGGATTCCGAATCACTACAAACATTCATAGCGCTAAAGATATATATATATATATATATATATTATTAATTAATAATTGGTTTATCTAAAATTTTCTGAATTAATAAAACAAAACTTAAATAAAATTAATGCAAGTTCTTCGCTCAATTTATTCAGACATTTCAAAAATCGCCGAAGTCAGTTTTAGCGTCTCACAAAGCCAAGCGTAACTGAAACACTAATAAATATTTTGACGTCAAATTTCACATTGATGTCAAGGACAGTGTCAGCAACCAAAAAGAGAAAAAATATTGAAATTCCATAAGCCCCGGGAATTTTAAATTGAAAATTGGTCTTACTTTTTAGACACAGTAGTAATCTGTTATTTATAACATATTAAACAACATAGTTAAAATGAAATACGTGAATAATGATATAAAAAAGCAATATAATAACCGAATAATGTATTTTAAAAGTAAGTAAGAAATATATTTAAATATTTACAATTTACATGTAATCATTTGCAATTCCAGGCACTTTGATTTAGGTCATTCAACACAAAAGCGACAATGTAACATATTCAATGTTATCTTAGTGTGCCATGGAGGCCAGCTATTTTGAACTCGCATTTTGACTCTCCTCTCTCTTGCTTTATATAGATATTGATATATATATATATATGTATAACAAAAATGTGTATATCAAATATATGTATGTTTTATATATAACACCTAAATATACTATTATGCATATAAATAAAACTAAAACTCTCTAATGTTGAATGTTAACATTTTGTATTCTATAAAAATTATCTTCGATATCTTCCAATATCTTCTGAAGTAAAGTGCTGAATTAATAATTAGAATGAGCTATTGCGGAAGATTTTTTAAATTAATTTTTTTCTTTCTCTATATGTCTTATCTACCTCAATCATTATTTTTAAGATTTAATTAAATATTTCTTGTCTTTCCGAGGATAAGAGAGGTTATAGACAAGGTGTATTTAAAGAATTTTAATAGCGCATTCCAATGGAAACTTGCCTTGCCTATCTCTAATTTGATATAATACCCAAAATCGAAATTAAAATTTTTAGCAGTAGCTGTGTCAAATTAATAGCTTTTTAAATTTTTTTTATTAATTTCTAATCATAAAGGAAAGTTCACAATTATTAAAAATGCTATCAATTTGATATTGCACCTTTCTGTTATTTATTCTGAATTGTACAATTGTTTTTTTTATTAGGAACTGTGTACAAACCCTGTGTTTATACAAGATGGAACTTTACAATATGATATAACCCCAGGAAAATTGGGTAAGAGGAATGATATTTTGTAGCATGAAAGATTTAAATCATTCATGAATGATTTAAATTTATAAGAGTGTTTCTTAAAAAATAAATATTGACAAAACAAAATATCTGTATAAATTAAAAGTATAATCTTTACAACAGTAATTTTTCGACAACCAAAGTAATTTCTAACTATTTGGACAAAAAGAATATTTTCTACCTGAATTAAAAAAATGGATATTTTTTGTGTAAACTAATTTTTTTTTAAAATATAAAATTTCATATAAAGTTGACCCCATGTTTTCTTAAACCTGTAATAATTTCCCTGAAATAAAATATCTTACAAATTTATTTCCAATAGTTATCATACCTTTATATACTGTCAGAACTATAATTATTTGAAAGTATTATTCTCATTAAGTATTATACTTATTTATGAAACTACTTTATCGAAAAAAAATTTTCTTACATTTTATTCTTTTATTAGTTAATTTCATTTTTTTATTTTAAATTTTTGTTAGCAGGACAGTTTCTTGATAATTCTTTCTACGTTTAAGTAGATAGCCATTGAATTTTATAAATATATCTTGTGATATATTTTATGTAATATATTATTGAAGAATATATTCAGACGCAATTACATTACCAGATATCCATAAGGTATAATAACAGAAAAACATCACAGATTATTATGGAAACGTTTATTACTGTCGGTGACATTTTGTTTTTAAATAAAATATGAATCTTATCTTTATAAAAAATTTTTACTTTATATACTACTTTCTCATTTCTTGTAAAATTGAAATTTTGTGATAAGCTGTCATTTTTTGACATTTATATACTTTTACAAATGAGCAATTTGTTAAGAATACAGATTATGAGACATACAACCAAAACTGAAAGCAACTATTGAACTATCAACTATCTAATGAACTAAAAGCAAAAACTAAAACTTAAAAAAAAATCATTATATATACGTATGTATATATAATTACTTATCGTGAACCTCTAAGTGAATCTTTAATTCCAACAATATGTACAAAAGCAAGGCTTTAGCAATTATATAAAAGGTATTGCTGATTCACAATTTGATGTTATCATTGTTTTGCATTTTAGTTCGATAAACGATTTCTTCACTTAATCATTGTGAAGAAAAATTGGGAAAAAAAATAAATCCCAGGAACATATTAGACGTTTATAGTTGATGTTCTTAGGAAGTTGTTACATTCAAACTTGGATTCAATCCTCATCAACTAATGCTGTTTTTGGTAGATATAAGTACTAATTGTCGAGCAATTTTTATATTTAATCCAGAAATGAAGTTACACTTGCATATTAGAGTTTATGTAAATCATTTTTCTTTGTCTTTATATATAAGAAACTTACTTCGAAATTAGCTAAAGATGCCAATAATGATAATATTAACTGAAATTTTTATAATGGTAATTTTTTTGTGCAAAAACATTGCGGATGTATACATAAAAGCTATTAGAATTTTGAGTTATAAAGATAATTTATGGACAACTCATAATGTATAATAAAAAAAATTGCAAGATTTCTAGCGTTGAACAATATTAATATTTAACATGCAGCGATACTATAATATGTTGTCCAGTACAAACTTCCCGACAAAGTTTTAAAAAAAAAGCCAGTCAATCTATAGTATTGCCAATTGACTATCGTATCTTTCTCTTCCCAAAAATAAAATATTTTTTTGACTCTTTCATATTAGTTTCCTTTTTCTCCTGATAGTTACGTAAAACATTATCTAATAATACGTATTATTATTAGCTACTTCTTTTTTTAGAAAACCAATTAACACAATTATCCTGTAGGTGACCATTGGTTAGTTTCAGCCCTGGGATGCTTGAGCGTAACCAAAGGATTATTCTATCGAGTAGTTCCAGCAGACCAGACCTTCAGTTCGGAAATAGACTCCTCCGATAATCTTGATTCAGATTATGTTGGAGTGTTCCGATTTCGTCTGTGGTGGTGCGGAGAGTGGCAAGAAGTTCTGGTGGATGACAGGTTGCCCACTGTCAACGGCAAACTCGTCTTTGTCCACTCCCAGCATTCAAATCAATTCTGGGCAGCTTTGTTGGAGAAGGCTTATGCAAAGTAAGTAATTTGAAACAAAATTTGTTTCAAATTAGAAAATCAATCTGTTTTTTTTTTGTTTTCGTAATCACAAATAGCCGTCTTTTGCCACATTATACAAATTTCCACTATATTTTTCACAATTTTTCATTCCAAATGTTTTTCTTTGAAGCATGGTTTCGAATGTTATGGAGAATTTAAAGAGCTATGGTTCTTCAATTCTCTTCCTTCATTTCTAGCTTAATAATTTTTTCGTCACATTTCATTTATTTCTGATGCTTAATTGATCACTGCGCCATATTTTGGAAAAAAGGATATTCGAAATCAAAAGGGGATTATTATTGTTCTTGATATACATCTGGCTTCTTTTAATTTCTTCTCTGAACAACAAAATATAAGATAAAAAAAAGAATGAATATATATTTAATTTAACATTGGAAGATATAATTGGTAATGAAGATGTAGATTTTCTTTATTTTAAGAAAGTTTTTATATTGGTAAGCACAAATTTTGCGTTATTCTAACCAGACGTATTTTATTGCTACTATCCGTTATTGCTCTTAAATTGTTTGAATGAAAAATGAAATGCAGTGGAGATGCAGTTTTCATGCAGCAGCCGTGGAGATGCAGTTTTCATTTTGGCAGGAAAAGAAATAGACGACAATAGACAAATATGCCTTTTTTTTTTGTTAAACACTGGTTGTCCTTGTGTTTCATGAACAGCCCGTCGACGGGCGAAGATGATTGACATTGCGTTCTGAAAAGACATTTAGGAGTAGACGTACCACATTTGCTGTTTTATGGGAAATGACCTCTAAAAATTCTCATCAGGTAATCCGACTCATGATTCGAGGCGTTTTACAAACTTTACAATCCATTGGGTTACAACTCGGGCAAATATGATTTAATGGAGAATCACAAAACCATCCATAGAATAAAACGGTAAATGAATCCTGTGTAATTTTTTCACTGGGTTCAGATAATATTTGCCTCGATTGCAGGTATTTCATTTTCCAGTTTGATTATTTTTTTTTAATTCAGTGTAATCAGTTTTAAAAATAGAAGTTCAGTGGATTTTGAGTTAAGACGAAGAACGTGATTTAGGAAAAATGTTCTTTTCTATATTTGATTTAATTAGGAATGCTTTAGTAGAAAATAATGTCTAATCTGTATATCAATATTTTCAGGTTGCATGGTTCCTATGAGGCCCTTAAATACGCATGCTCTCAAGACGGCCTTGCTGACCTGATGGGCGGAATCATCGAAACCTTCAGCATCCGTCAAGATCCAACCTCCTGTCTCAAGGTGCTCGGAAGACTGCTGAAGACGACTTCTGTCACCACCAGCATCGTCCAACAACAGATGAAAGTGAGAAAGAAAAGCCATTTTTTAAGTTCTTAATTAAACAAATTCGAGATCACTTCTTGCGTGAAAATCACATGCAAATTAAAGGGAGGATCTAAATCATTTGTGGCATTTAGGTTGAAATAATTAAATAATCAAAAACATCTTATTCATTATTGAAATTTATTTACAGAAAACAATCAAACCTGAATGTAAAAATACAATGAAATCTGAGCAAAACTTCATTAAAATTGCTGGAAATTCTATGTTATTCGATTTTAATTTTTATCTTATAAAAAATTCTGGTATACGACATACAAAAGGACGCTGTTAGCTCCGAGTTTTGGAAATTCACTTATTTAGAAGGCAAATGCTCATATCATGCAATTTAAATTCTTAACTACGCAATCACAGTTCCGGTTCTTAATTACCTATTTTACGAATATAGATCACAGTCTTTAAAAGCCATCACTGGAAAACGAGACTAGAATCATTAAATATCATAAAAGACAACCAGAATTTTTTAATAATAGCATATTTAATGGAATTATTTTAATTTGATTATAATATCCGATCTACAATTTGATATAATACCTAAATAGGATGAAAGTATTCTAATCTGATCTAATATTTTGAAGCTGAAATTATTTGTCTAATATTATGTATTGCTTTGTTTTGAGAAAAGATTTTGTTTCTATTGAATCACATTAATATAATAATATAATTATAAATGAATCTATTATGACTGTTCTGAAAAGCAACGAAAGTATTCATTTTAATTGTTTTAATGTAATATCATAGTAATCAAAATTTATTTGATTTTAATCGAAAACACGTATTGTTTTTAATGAGTTAAGTAAGTTTATTAATTTTATCTTAAATATTTTCAAGTAGTAAAAAAATTATGTAAGCATATATAAGTTGTAAAATATGTGATATGCCTGAATAATTCGTGAGATTAAAATTTTCTCACGATTTAAACAGTTTCTGATTAAAATTACTAAAAAAAGGGTATTATCATTATTCGTTTACATTCCAAGTATATGCTAGAATAATTTCCTTTTAAAATTAATTTTATTTCTTTTAAAAACTAAATATTTGGAAATTTTTCTATTTCTTGATCTGAAATTCTTAAGTGGCCACATGTTTAGAAATTCAAGATTAAGAAACAATCTCACCGTACCAAAACAATCGATATTTATTTAAATGCAAATTAGATCAAGAAATGTTTGCTTAATTACTAATGTTAAGATATCAATTAAATTAAAATGTCAAAAATTTGCTTATCTGAAGAAAATATTTTGAAAGTTTCTTTCAAAACACCTCTAAATTCATTTAAAATAAACATCTTTTACTTAGAATTATTTATAAAAGATATCGTATTTCTTTGTAGGAATATATTGTAAATTAATTAGAGAAAGGAAAAATTAAATTATGATTAAATGAATTGAAATTAAATGAATGAAATGAATAAAATTAAATGAAATAGAAATTAATGAAATGAATAAAATTATAAATGAATGAAACGAATAAAATTAAATGGAATAAAAATTAATGAAATTATTATAAAATGAATTTTATAAATAATATTAACTTAAAATGTATATTACTTTTAGGGAAAATAAATTACTATAAAACACGAATAATATTTGTTTCAGAAATAGTTCAAAATAACTTTAAGCTTGTTTTATAAAGAATAAATTCTTCATTGATAACTTTATAATTGAAACTTATGAAAATATTTTAATTCTGTTATAGAAAATTGAATTATTTGAAGAATTCTTTCTTTTTTCTTTTAAAAATTTTTAATTCTTTTAAAAATAGTAAAGATTTTTTTCTTTTTAAATTCTTTTTTTTTTTTTTTCGTTCAATGAAAGTTTTAATTTTTTTTTCTCTTTGAAATAAAGAAACTTGTATTACAATTGATGAATAATAATGCAAAGGAAAAAAGATCTACAATAAATTACATGTTCAAAAATCTTTTTAAATTTATAAAGTAAAAAGATAAAAAATAGTTTATTTACATAATAGTTGTATCCAAAAATATAAATAGAATTAATAATAATAAGAATTAATTCTAGTTTTATAGAAAATATTTATTATAGCTACTTCTTTCTAGACAAGAAATCAACCTGAGAAATTGGCCAACGGAATATTGTTAGGAACAAATTACAGAGTACTGTGTATAGATAAGGTACAGTAAAACCATCGTTTTATTCCATTATTTTTAAAAGGACTTTAAATCATATTTTTAAAAACTATTGTAGTTAATTATTTAAAATTATTTTGATTAATTAATATTTATTCCTCTTTTGAAAATTAAATATTTTATCATTAGAAAATAAAGCATAGCTTTGCTCATTTAAAAAAAAAAAAATCAATGGAAAGGTATTTAATTAATTTATATTACAATTGAGGAATGATATGCATAGGGAAAAAAATCTACAGTAAATTAAATATTCAAAAAGCTTTTTAAATTAATAAAGTAAATAAATAAGATTGTTTTATTTACATTATAATTGTATCCAAAAATATAAATAATTTGTATTATGTAAGTTGATTTACTTGTATTTTTATTTTAAAAGAATATACCTAAAAACTAAAAATAAGTGAATATTTTCATATACCATCGACGAAATTTTGCAATTCAACAAGCATGAATCACTTGAAGTTCTCTGGAATTCACTTATGTTATTTTGTAGGCGTCCATAATTGCCTGTTTATTGTAGGTACAGGAATACAACAATTCACGAAATCTGAATCACATCTGCAAATTGTCTTAAGGAGATTTATGTTTAGTGATCGAGGTGACGAAATTGTGCAGATTTTTGGTAAAAAAAAAATCGCGAATAATCGGACATGGAGCATGGTAATTCTAAAAAATTCCATTGTGTGTATTGTCCATCTTGAAAAAATTCCATTAGAGTACATAAATTGTTGTTAATGATCACTTATGGATTAACAATCAATTTGACTAAAAGATTCAAACCATGATTCCACATCTTTTACCATTATGAGATCATCACCAATTTGTATAGTGTCATTTGTAAACAACTTCACAACTTTAGTTCTTGAACTCACGATACAGTCGATACAGACATTAGATCCGATTAGACATTTCACGATACAGACATTAGATCCTGTCAATTAACCAAACAATTATTTGTAACAGAACAATTGAAGTCATGCCATGTAATCATACCGCATATACCATCACGAATTTAATGTCCTTTTGTACAGTGTCGTGTTGATAATTTGGCTTTATTGATTCATGTTATTAGTGCCGTACTCGATCTACTCTATCATACCAATGGGAACTGGGAATCTCAAACCAAGATAACGTTCAACTAGAGTCATATGTGTATGTATAAGACAAAGAGAAATGTGCCTGATTTTTATTTACACTCTCCCCTGCTGCCATATTCCATCAACTGCAAATTCCACTGTGATGAATGACCACATAGACACCCTTCATACTTTATTTTACAGGATCAATTAATTTAGAGGGTTAAGTTAACAATAACAACAGGGATGATGTACATTAATTTTTTTATTTTGTATTATTATGTTGTATTATATTAACATTTTTTTTCTTTCTAATGCAGCTGGCAAACCTTATATTAACATTATTATATTAATATTATGTAGTTGTATTAATATATTTTGTATATTTGTATATAAACAGGGGGCTCAAATGTTACATATCACGGTTAAATGCAGTCAGTATTATACACATAATATTTACATTAAATAATCTCAATAACTTTGATAGTGTAGATCAAAGAGTTTGAATGTCAATTTCTTTAAAGAAAATTAAAATATGTCTATTCTCGTCAATTCCTCTTTATAAGGAAAATGCACTATACATTTTTATTTTTATTTTAAACTCTGGTAGTTGCAACGTAGGAAAGAGGAATGTTAAAAGTAATTTCACCTAAGTATGACAAAAAGCGCATGTTTTGACAGTATTACAAGTTGAATGAAAGTATCAAAAGTATTAAAAGTCCTGTATTATTTTTAAAAATGAAAACAGAAAGAGAGATGAGTATAAGTTTTCTGTAACGATACAAACGATTACTATATGCTAGAATAATGAAAGTAACCTAAAAAAAAAATTTACGCTTTAAATTAATAAAACATATGCATTTTGAAAATTTCGAAATATTTACTGATAATTTTTTAAAAATTTTGGAGCAGTTTTATAATTTATTTTTTATAATAATTTAGGTTGAACTGATAAATGGAGATCAAATTCAGCTTGTAAAGTTAAGAAATCCTCTCCCAACCTTATCAGAATACGTTGGATCCTGGTCAAAAGAGTAAGTCGCTTTTTTATAATTGCGAGTGCAATGTTATAAGATTTATTTAACGTGATTTTGTTACCAATTTATTAACTTCATTTCATATGATTGTGAATAAGACATATGAAATGCTTAATAAAAACAAATATTGTCCATCTATCTTACAGGTCATTAGAATGGGACAATGTTCTGATAGAAGATGTAGAAAGGCTCAATTGTCGAAATATTAATGAAGGAGAGTTTTGGTAAGGATATATATACAATTTTTTTTTTTTTGAAATTTTTTACTCTATACCAGGGGTCTC
This sequence comes from Caerostris darwini, assembly GCA_021605075.1. Lineage (NCBI taxonomy): Eukaryota > Metazoa > Arthropoda > Arachnida > Araneae > Araneidae > Caerostris > Caerostris darwini. The sequence continues at coordinate 244,051 of BPLQ01013252.1, read as the reverse complement.
CAAACTACGGCCCGCCAGTGTCATCATTCCGGCCCGCGACAGCGAATAGCTTATTGTTGCTGTAATCAGTTGGATAAAAAAACACAGAATGATAATAACTCGCTTTTATTGACTTGTTAGGTAAAGCTTAATGGCAAGCATAATACGCAGAAAATTTAACTTAAGCATAACAACTAACAAATAATTTAAATGAATCCCGCTAACATTGTAAACTAGTGAACATCTCGCCCTAATCCTCGGTAGTTATGTTGGGGTAAAGAGTATCGCATATGTATGTATGTCGATGTTTGGAATGTATATATCCTGAATCAAACATATGATTTTTTTCCTGAATATCCCCCCAGGAACGGAATATTCTAGAAATTATAGATAATGGTAGAAAAATGAAAACAGTTTTGGCCCTTGGTACTTACTGGAGTAAACAGTACGGCCCTAAGGCTGAAAAGTTTGGAGACCCCTGCTCTATACTATATCGAAATTACCATATAAAGCAATCATTTGGTTGTTAAAAAAATTCGTGTTATGCAAATAAAAATCATAAAGATAACGAATAATACCGTTATATAAATTCGTATATTGTATGGTATCACTATACAATATAGTAATATCTATATTTATATCTGATTTTTCTATCTATCTATTTATATCGTTATACAAAATGGGGCTAATTTCTAAAAAGAAAATGGCGTATTTTAAGACTGAACAAAAAAATGTTTATTTAAATAATATTTTAAAACTATTGCATATTAATATTACTTATTTTTCTTTATAATTAATTATTTTTAATTATCGTAGAGAATTTAATTAATGTTAAATTTTAAGATAATTTAACATTAATTATTACACTTTTTTACTTTAGATTTAGAGGGATTAAATATCTTAAGAATAAATATTTTACTTTTAACAAATATTGTTCCGGACTTAAACTTTTCTATTTAAAAGTTTTAATATCTCGATAAAATTTTAAATTTATATAAATCTAGAATCTAGTAAAAAAACTAGAATTATATTAAGAGTTCAATGGATAGTATAAATTTAAAATTGTTACACATTCTAAAATTCCATACACAAATTCGGTAAGACATGTGTTTCCAAATGAAAAATATTGAGTATCATACTTGCTTTTAAGGGCTCTTATTAAGAACTTTATTACCCAAAAATTCCTGTAATTTTCAAAACTTTGTAGGACTGGAACGTTACAGTAAAACTACGTGGAAGATATTTATGTAAAAGAGATGATATAAAAGAGGTTATGGTAAAAATAAGAATTTTAATTCATACATCCACTATTAATATTATTATGTGTCTAAAATAGTGGAATGTGAAATAAAGTAATATTGTATTTAATACTACTTCATTGTTATTTTAATATTACTTTATTAACTGTTATTGTTCTTATTTTTCGAGGATGACATACCAAGACTTCGTGAAAACTTTCACTAGTATTGAAGCCGTACACTTAGACGCCGAAACCAGTAAAGATGAACCAACTTTGAGGTCGAAATCAACTTGGCAAATGAAAGTTTGGCATAGTCAGTGGCAAAAAGGAGTTAGTGCTGGGGGATGCAGAAATAACTTAGGTAATCAGGTTTTGAAAGATTCAAATACTAATGCAAATATTAATTTGAATAGCGAAGTCTCTTTTTATCAATACATATCTTAACACATCTATAATATGTTTATCATTGAATACTATTTTTTAAATAATATTCGGTTTTTTTTTACAGATTCTTTTCATATCAATCCACAATTCCACATAGTTTTACCTGAGTCAGAAGAAGTTGTAATTTCTCTTAGTCAACACAGTATCCTGGAACCAAAAGTTATCGGATTTGCTGTATTTCCGGTAAGAACGATTTTTATGTAATGTACCATTTAGTTAATCTACAATTTAGTTACAGAACTCCATGTACAAATTTGGTAGATTATAACGAATACAGATAAGAATCAGAATTAGACAAGAAAGCATGAGTGGAAACATCACCCACAGGAAAACAAATAAAAAAAAAAAAAAAACAATAGATATAAACATAAAACGTTATCAGTTCAATCGAAGTTCATCGCAAAATTTTGCTTATTGGCATTGATGAACACCTAACATATACGCTGCATCGACTGTCTGATATTTTCAATGATATTTTCGTTTTTTGAATCGTAGGAGAAGCTATGGTGATTTTCTCCACCTGGTTGATGTCAGAATTTCGCAAACAATGTTATTGAAAGCATGCTATAAAAATAATCTAAAGGAGCCATGTCCAATTGCTCTATTTCTAAATGTCCAGCCTCAAAATTTGATATAAAACATTGTGTAATGAGACGGAGCCTCATATGTTGAAACGACAGTTGGCAATGTATGCTTCCCCATACAATTGTACTGTGGCATGTTCATTTCTATTAGCATTACACGAAATGAATACCAGTCAATTCAGTGTTGGTGAAATGGGATCAATGGCCGAGTTTCTAGCTCATCTGTCTAGAAGGCAGAAGGCCTCGGCCCACCATGAGGCTGTTGTGCCATTGAAGAAGAAGAATCCGTAATGATATTTGATTTAACTTGTTACGAATTTTCAGCTATATATAACAAATTTAAAAAATTATAGTTCATGTTTGTATTATTGTTGTGTTTAACTTTTCTACCATAATTTTATCAAGCCGAAAGTGAAGGAAGAATATTCTTCGAGTAGAATTTTTAAAAGAAAATAATTATTATAAGGTTTGACCTGAGATCAAAATACGTTAGAAGCCATGTGCAGCACCAGACATACTAACATATAACTGCACAGTTTGAATAAACAATTGAACAATAAATCTCTGCTGAAAATCGTGAAATTTCTCATTCCTGGTAAAGTTCAACCTGAATCGGAATTCAGGTGATTTGAATTTAGAAAGTGACATTTTTGAATAATTCAGATTTCGTGATTCAAATTTGGAAAGTGACACATATTCAATACATGCGACAAGCAACTAGTCGGGTCTTTGAAGAGTCATAGAGTATTATTTACTTAATAACACGGAGGAATTTTTCCTACCTTATGAACTTATTTTTTTACCCATAAGGATTTGAAAGTATTTCAATGTGATCGCCATTAGTAGTAGTGTGGTCTTTTTTTTACGACCTAGATGCCTTTGGAATTTTTGATTTGGAATGTTTATCATTCCCTTATTCATGACACTGACATACTTTATAATTTTCTTTTAAAAACAAATTATACATTGTTTATCAATCTCCTATTGTGAAAAACTTTTTTTTTTATAAATCCCTATTCATGGCATTGACGAATTGAAAAATCAAATTATAGAAGTTATCGAGACTTTATTTAAATATCTTCGTTCTTCATTAATAGAATCTGATTAAAAGTCTTTTAATGAATCAAAATTAGTGAGCTATTTTTTCATGCATCTAATAGCGTATATTGAAAAATATTGTTTACGAATGACTTAATTATGGCATTGTGAACTGATACATAAAATTACAGCTGTTATTGAAATTTTTTTTGTTATTGAGACTATAGCTTTTACGAATTACATTTTTTATTTTTTTACAGAACTAGGCAAAAAATGCCCTACTGATTGGATGTCAATAAGATTTTCTAAATGCGTCTAACAGTGTACATAATAAGATGTTATAAATGACATAAAAAAAAAAAAGTCCCCCGACTCGTGGCTCAGTGGCAACGCGCGCAGCTGGTGAGCATTAGGGCTGAGGTTCAATCCGCTGGCGGCTTTGTTATAGACACTGTTTCAAAAAACGAGGAGACTCGAGGGCGTTTGCGATGTTAAGCATCTTGCCTCGTTTGTCGGACTTCCAGATGGGAGAGTTTTCAGAATTTTCTCTATACGATACGCAAATTCCCATTAAAGAGACGTCCCAGAAGGCACTGCCCTCCTTTTTCAGCAACACGCTGCCAAGACAGACTTCTACCTACGAGTGCTCCCTCACAATAGAAGCTGCTGCCCCTTTCCCTCCTTCCATGAGACACACAGTTTCTTGGACTTAGTGTAGATATTGATGTCTACCAAGTGGGATAAGAAACAACAATAGAACTGAAAAATTAAATTATAGCTGTTATCGAGACTATTAAATATTTCGAATTACATTATTCATTTTGTTTACAAAACTAGACAAGAAATATCATACTGGCTCGATGTCAATGAGATTTTATACATGTATCTAAAAAATAATAAAATGCTTTAAATTACATCATAAAAAAAGTCTCAAACAAGTTCATTTATTGAATAAAAAATGATATTGAAAATTAAAGAAAAAATAATCGCATCCTCCGATATACAGATGCTATCCATAAAATTTAGAATTTAATATAAAAATAAAACACATAACAGCAATTAAAAAATCTCATTTTCACTTTGAAATAAAATTGCCTTCTCTGATTTCACCTGACGATCTTTTTAAAACAATTATACATTTAATTATATTAATTAGGTTATGAAAGAAATTTAAGTAAACCAATAAGAGTAACTCGTGAAGTAAATTTAAAAAAAATTAACCAATAAGAAACGTTGAAAGGGGTCAAGTACAAAAAAATTTATCAAGGAAACGACATGACATTCCGTTCTCGGAAACAATGCCTATAATTGTGAGGGTAATAAAATAAAAAAAATAAATAAAAATAAAAAACAACTGTAAATGCAGATCTACTTTTAAAATTAATTTTTAAATGTTTTTAGATGCTTTTCGGACTACTTTCTGTTACACTAAATTTTCTTCAAATACTCAGAAAGAATAATTTTAATGGGCAAGTTATAAAATAAAAATATATTCCCTGTGATAAATGACGTATCCTCATGAATTTAGTTATTATTTATAAACAAACTATGACTTGTTATATCTATCCATTGCTAAAACATTGTTAATCTATCTATTGTTTATTCGTAAACAATTGAATAAACAATGGGAAGCGTCTTTGAATCGTAAGAAATACAATTAAACAACAAGAATTTTTGAACTAGTATCTTTTGTGAAGCAATTTTTAATACCGATAATTTATTCCTCTGAAAATTATATATATTATGATGATCAATATATTATGATTATTTATTATACTTGTATTATAATTTTCAGCGATTGTTTGTTTAAAATTCATTTGATTTAAAGTTGTAACTTTTGATTTGATAATTATTTTGAAATTTATTATTGGATGTGCAATGGTTTTCAAAATAATTAAAAATGTTATTTTTTTTTTAAATTATAGATGTGCAAAACCTTATCTGCAGAAATAATGGACAAAGGATTCTTCAAAAAGACTAAATCAATTTACAGTTCCGCTTACAGCAACAGTCGACAAGTAAGTTGAGTTTAATTTTACATCTGGTTTACAGAACTCTGATATTTTTGAACATGGTCGAAAATTCGACAATTCAGTTGTAATAAATAATTTTCTCTTACGGTTTTAAAAATTATATTTGACAAAATCAAGAAAAAAAGTGGCTATTGTAAGTGAAGTAAATTGCAAACAGTTTGCAACTCACTTCATGTGGTAACCCGGATTACTTGAACAATTCAAGTAATCCGGGTTGCTACATTTGGCGACCACATCGCTCAGTTGGTGCAAATCGCCAAATCCCAACGTCACCTATTTTGCTTTTTGGCCTTATATTTTTATTCGATGATTTTTTTTTTTTTTATTTATTTGCTGTTTTTTCACAGAATACGTTTCCTTGAAAATTTTATTTATTCTATTTCACAAAACATTTTATCCAAATTTTATATTTTAATTTAGATACATTTAATTTCAGTTATATGTTAGCATATTTCAATAATACATCTAATTTCAACTAAATGTCATTGATTACTCTTTAACAAAAATTTTGAAAATTTTTGTTGCTCTTAAAAATTCTTTCAAAACTAACATTCTCTCTTCTAAATGACCTTGAAATGTTTGGTTTACATAACAAAAAAAGTTGATTTCACAACATGGTGTTTTATTAGTAAATTTTTCATATTATGTCATATTGATAAGCATAAGCACAAAAAAAAAAAAAAAAAAAAAAAAAAAAAAAAATGCTAATTCAGTAAACTTGTAAAATAAGAACATATCTAATTTAAAATAACTAAACCTTATTTTATAATATAATGTTAAAAATCTTTTATATTTTTAAAAACAATAACTAATTAAATCGCAAGATTTGTATTGATTTTTAAAAATAACTATTCATTTTTGAAATAGCATATGTCTTTCTTGCAAAATTAGAAAGCTTTATTTACTTAAATATAAACAAAGCACATTCGATGATTAATTTGCAGTAATCGATTACCATTATCTTTACAGGTTTCAGGAAGAGTCCATTTTGAACAAGGGAGTTACCTCATTATCCCCACTACTTTTGATTCAGCAGATGAGTCCAGTTTTACTCTTCGAGTAATATCTAGCAAACCCATAAAGCTTAAGTAAGATGCTATTTTGTAAATTTTTAACTGTTTTTTGTAAAAAAATTATAAAAGATTATTATTATTTTATTTTTCTTAATTGTTACTTTTATATTTCTTTTATTCTTCTTTAATTTTTTATTTTGCTTCCTAGCTTAAAAATTCATTTTAAAATTGGGTTTAAAAGGTATATATAATTTAACAGAATTATTTATTTTTTTATATACAGATTACTTGATTGTAATCCTGCTGTATTGAAACCAGCCATAATAAAGGTAATAAAATCATGATAATAGTAAAAATTTTACATTGTTAAATTAGACTTTTATAATTTTTAAAATTATTTAGCAAGTAATTCTTACAGATGTTATTAATAATAGCATACTTTGTAGCATAGTCTACACAGAAAAATATGATGAAAAACAAATTATATTAAAATGGGTGAAATTTTTTTGTGTAAAAAGCTTCTATGGTTGTTTTTTATAGTAATGGAAAATATAATACCATACAATAACTTGGTATAAATAGCGCATAGCAGAAAATCTCTTAAGTCATTTAAAAAAAAATTTTTTTTTTTAAAATAAACAATTTTTAAAATTTTGGGCTTAAAACAGCTATAAATTAATGTATTCCATAAAATATATTTTGTTTACTATTTTTAAAAATATTATAAAATTGCATTTTTAAAAAATAAAATGTGCAATTTATTTTACATTAAGTATTTTATTATTGAATGTATAATGCAATAAATACTAATTAAAATATTTCTAGGCTTCTCCTTCTATAGAAACCAAAATAAATTCTTACGAGGGCATATTTTTACAGTTATCTGATGAAGTGAGTAATTTTTTTTATACTTCAAAAATTATTATGCGATTTTATAACATTATGAGTTTTATAACATTATTAGTTTATGACGTTAAATGCCATTTTTTTTTTTACAGCACAAGACGTTAAATGCGTTTGAACTGCAAGATGTTTTAGAAGTTTGCTTACCCAATGGTGAGTACAATATTTAAATTGCTAAGTAAAATATTTTTACCTAGTGTGTATTCATTTAAAGATATCAGAAATAAGTAATTATAAAATTGCAGTGGTGTAGCTATAGGTGGGCCCTACGTTCGGCGCAAGATTGTAGTGTGTAGGTTGGACAACCAGATTGTAACCAGGTATTGTTTGGTTGACAGAATTGAGGCGTAGGTTGGAGAACTCACAGCTTTATTGGCACACACTCAAACACCACACGCATTCAATTAGAGACATAAAATATTTAATACAATTAAAAACAGATAATTATAGATTCGTTTAAGGATTCCACATCTAAGACGAAAAACTGGTACTCGGCTACACTCAGGGTGAACGAAATATATATTTTCTCTCTGGGTGAGAGTCTGCAGGCCAGCTAATACGCAGGGTGCACTAAATATTACTATTTTGAAATTTATCAACTTGCTTAGCTTGCAATAGCTTAGCTTGCTTAGCAATAGCTTTTTGTACTTGTTCCATAACTCTATCACATTCTATAAGATAAAGATGCAAATAAATAAAAAATTAATGTATTTTTGTGAGAATTTATATAATTACATTATATTAATTAAAAATTATAGCTACAAAAATTAAATTAGTTAAAAAAATTAATGTAATCTTTGTATTTTTAATATATTTTTTTATTTCAGATTATGTGAAAAGTTGCGCAACTTTAGAAGTATGCCGACAAGTGATTTTAGCACTTGACGTATCCTTTGTTACTGCTTAATTTTGTATGTGTATAGTATAATATATAATCTAAAATAATATTCAGGGGTATGTCGAATTTAAATAAAATAAAAATTTCTTTTAGATAATAAAAGGATTCTTCTCTGAAATAACTTTATAGAATCTTATATTAAGCAACAACTAATTCTAAATACAGCATTAATATAACATAAAAAGTTACAGTGTATCATAGGATGTTTTGAATAAAAAAAAAACGTTAATTTAAATGTTTATAATATTTATTAAAAATATAAATGCACTTTTAATTTTCATTAAAAATTTCAATTTAATTGTTTTGAAACTTAATTACGTAATGTGTAATAATTTGTATAAACATAATTATAAAGTATAATATTGTAATTTTTATTCAATAACATTTCATTCAAAGAGACATTGCTATATTAATAAACTTAACTACATCTAGACTACAGGAAATGGTCGTTTGAAATTTTCTGATTACAAAAATCTGATGTGCAGCTTGAAGCACTGGCAAGTAAGTAAATCCAATTGAATTTTAATTTTGAAAAATCAGGTAAATTGACAGACTTTTTTAATTATATGGTTCCACAATAAATAGTCAATGTATGGCGCCAAACGGGCGTAACTTTTTAATTAAGGTCACTTAAAAATTTTCATGATGAGAAGATCTCTTGGCGAATATTTTGGCGCTGTTTAATTTATGAGAGGTTAAATAACAGTTTAAATAAATAAATAATAAAGAAGAAAAAAAAAAATTTTTTTTTTCCTTTAAATTCATTAAAAAATTGATAACATAATCTTCAATAAATTCCTCATAAAATAAAATTTAGAATTTAAATGAAAATATTTATTAACATACGATAAAGCAAAATAATATTTATTTTAATAAATATCATTAAGGAACTTGACGAATATTTTGCGACAATTTTAAAATCTTATTACTAAATTAAGTAAATCTTTAGACTCTTTAAAATTACACTATCTTCAAAAGATTTTTGAATCTTCCATGAATCTTATATTTATGGGAAAAAATATTTAAAAGCTTTTTATTTCACAAAAAAAAAAAAAAAAAGGCACTTCCAATTATATAACAAAATTAAATGAAATACTTTATAATTAACAACGAAAAAAAATTCTTCAAATTACATTTATGTACATGAATAATGTAGTCATATATATATATATATATATATCTAATGAAATTATGTAACCCAATATAAGAAGACTTGTTTTAGGATGAAAAGACTACTATCCACCGGCGTTATATTCCAATTTTATTTTAAAAATCTCATGAAAGGTAATTTTCCGAATGGCTTTCAGATATTTATAAAAGATTAAAATATGGTAAACATTCCGAGATTTTAATTTAATAAGAAAATAGGCATTTAAATACAAGTAAAATATTTTATTCTATATACTTTAATTTAGTAAAAATTAAGAGATTAGAATTTTTAATAATAATATTCTAGTCTGGGTACAATATCCCTGCTATTATGTTAATTGTTTATTTATTTAATTCTTACCTTAACTCACGAGTCTCAACTCTGCTGATAATCAAAGACATTAACCCTTTGCACTCGAAGGCTCCGGAGCGTAGCCATTTAAAGTTTGTCTTCAAAGGGTTAATTTTCCATCTTATTTTCATAAAGTAATAAATTTTTTCTGTGTGTACATTGATTTAGATGGAAAATATTTGATTTATTATTAGATTTATGTCTTGAAGACAAGCTTGAGCTTGAAAGACAAATTTTTAATGGCTTCGCTCCGGAGCCCTCGAGTGCAAAGGGTTAACCATCTGTGAACATTCTTTTTCAAAAATAAAATTCCTTGCTTATTTAGTATTTTCTATACTCTGAGACATGTTCCATTTTAAGATTGTTCTCAATAAAGTAACTGTGGTTGTTGGTAGATAACGCATTAAAATGCGCAAACCAATTTGGCTAAACATATTCCTTATTAATATATATATATATATATATATATATACAAAAAAGTTGGCCATGAAATAACCTTTCTTGTTTGTAATGGAATGAAGCCATATTTTATATACAGACTGTGAAAGGTATGGGGAGATGAATTCAGAGAAAAATAAGAGTTTCAAATATCTCTGACAAGAGGGATTTTGGTTCTTCTGTTTTGTACGTACACAAATTAACTAAATGAGATACGCAAACAGAATGGCTTCATTGTCCCACGGGAATCATCCCAAGTAACTTTTGACTGTAGAGATATTTAAAATACATTGTGTCCGACTCGTGGATCAGTACCGCCGGTGAGTATTAGGGATGAGGTTCAATCTGCTGGGGGGATTATTTGTTTTGTAGACACTGTTTCAAAAGACGAGGAGACTCGATGGCATTTGTGATATTCAACATCTTGCCTCGTTAGTCAGACTATCTGATGGGAGTTTTCCAGATTTTCTCCCATATGATATACAAATATGGGGTAGTTCACTTTAAAAGCACTGCCCTTCTTCTTCAGCCACTCGGAGCCAAGTCAGACTTCCACTTATGGGTATCCCTTACAATAGAAGCTGTACCCTTACCCTCCATCTTTGAGTAGACTATTCATGGGGCGTCCGTCCCGCACTGCAGGACACTGAGGATCAGTCACAAATACTGTAGTGTGTAACTGTGTAAGCTGGTGACGTTTAAACTTGTGATATTTGAAAAACTAACTGTTGCAAAATATCTAAAGTGACAGTTTACACGCAGCAAGTATAAAGCGTCATGCTTTGGATGCAACATCTACTACACAGGAAAAGTTAGTTCATTCATAAAATTGGAAATGTGGTCCAGGGAACCTCACTGTGGATTAATAAAAAAAAATATTTTTTGATAATTACTCACTGTACATCGATTGAATGAAATAACATACAGAAATAAATAAATGCACATACTAAATGAGTGTGCATTTTTTATTATTCAAACGTTAATGAAATCTTCCATAATTCTCTTTACAGGAGTTCATTGTAATCATTGACTCGTTTCGGCTCCAAACTGTCTCCTATCGGTGACCTTTGGAGTTATTTTTTCTTTTACTGAATTCATTATCACAGCCTGTATATGAAAAAAAGTTTCACTGTGTTTAATAGTTTCAACTGTTAGTTCAAAGTTATTTTATGGAAACTCTATAATATAATAAATGAATTTTTTTTTCCTGTGCGGGCAGTGGATCTCGGAAATTTATGCTCCCCTGATTTAAAAATTTATCTTTGGTTATAGGCTGAATTATAAAAGAATTATTTTAAACCTATATTTATTCTCTGTTTTTTCTTTATAATTTTCTTATTGGGACTATTTTTACTTAGTGCCTTAGAATCGAGCAATGTTTTCTAAGGCATATTTAGGTCGTTGACTCAGAGAAAAATATTTACTTTCTTTGTCCCCTAAATATTTGCTGATTCAACTTTCTATAAAAAAGTTATTGAACAGGATCTACTGCTAGAGAAAGAAGAGGGAAAAGTATTTTTGTATATTACTGCCGAGCAAGTTTTTTTTGTAAGTGAATTGTTAGAAGTAGGTCAATGGAAAAAAAAAATAGACTACGGTGGGGCAAATGCTTTTAAGACATTTTAGTTTTTCCTCAGAGAGCATTAACTTAAGAAGGCCCCATGCAATTCGTGTGAAAACGAGAAAAAAAAATAATAATAAAAAAAAACCCACAAAATAATTAATTTAAATTGTATGTATGTTTCCTTTAAATCATATTTTATCTATTTTTTAATGTAAAATGTATAAGAAACCCACTGAAAGATGTAACACATTGTTTTTTCAAATATAATTTTTAATAATATTTTTTAAAAATAATTTAAGATGTCATTTTATAATTTATTTTGCGCTGTTTATATTTTTTTGTAAATTTTTATCACTCACTCACTCCTTCCTTCCATTTGTCCTTCATTCCATCCATCCATCCATCCTTCCTTCCTTCATTCCTTCATCCATCCATCCTTCCATTCATTCATTCATCCATCCTTCCTTCCTTCCATTCCATTCATTCACTTCCTTCCTTCCTTCCATTCATTCATCCCCTTCCTTCCTTCCTTCCATTCATTCATCCCTACTTCCTTCCTTTCTTTCTTCCATCCATCCTTCTTTCCTTCCTGCGCGAGCATATATATATATATATATATATATATATATATTAATTATTAATTAAATATATTATTATTTTGTTTAATTTCGAGCGAATTGCCCTTTCTATTTTTTAGAAATATTGTGATTAGTAGAACAATGTTACGTAATTTTCAAAAAAAAAATTTTTGCCCTTGAATTTGTCGGAAGTAAACACGATTATTTTGCTGTATATATTGTTTGAGTAGTAAAGTTGTGTTTTTTTTTTTTAATTATCTAGGCCATTATTATAGTTACTATTGAAAATTATACGATATTAAAAATTTATACAATACTTTTATAAATGTTCAACATTTTGTGGAGAAAAAGTTCTTAATTCTACTTTTTTTAAATGCTGGTTTATTTAATATGTGTTAGGAATTAAGTTTTAGATTTTTTTATTAACATTTCATAGATCAGAAATTAAAGTTAATTAACATTTTAAAAGCTGACTTAATTACTATACTTTTAATAACTTTAAATACAATTATTTCTTCACGGGGCTGCTTTTAAATGGCTTCATTGCAAGTCGGTATATCTTTGATTTTTTTTTCAGTTTTCATTCATTATTTTAATTGTTTCTTTTATAACTTTTAATGATTAATGATATGTAACATAAAAATTTAAAAATTTTTACTTTTAAATTAATTTTTTTATTTAAATTGAAAATTGTTTAAAAGAACAAACTACGAAACATAAATGTGAAAGATATTTACATAAAAAAATTCATTATCTTCATCATCATGTTAATACATATTTTCGAATAAAGTTGAAATCCTTGATTTAGTTTAAGAATATTTCACTTGACTTTTTAGCTGTAGATGTTTTTGACTATCTTTCTCATCTTCCATTTTTTTACCAATTCTCGCGATTTGGAAATCAATAGTCTTGATCCCATTTTTTTTCCCATGATTTGGCAATTCTTTTCCATCTACAATTTTGATTTCTAGATAAAGTTTTTTTTTTTTTTTTTTATACAATTCTGACCTTTATATTCTTTACAATTTATTTTGACAGAAAATTGTAGAATTAAAAAAAAAGTATATATTTGGTTATTGTAAGTGCAGATTAATAGTCTTGAGTATATAAGACTAGGACAAAGATTTATTTTCAGGTTCAGATTGAGTGCTATGATGGCCAAATAATAATTAATTTATAACACTCTAAATTTATATGATGTTTCCTTTTACGTTATTATACCTTTCTCAAAAATTTGTAATATTTATTGTATTTATTATTTTTAGGTGATATTCAGAGCTCATACAAAAGGTACAGGGAGTGTGTTTAGAGCTGAGAAGTTAAGAGATGCTCTCTTAGATATAGGTGAGTTTTTTTGTTCCCCATGTGAGTCTGGGTTAGAATAACCCCACTGTAATCCATACATGTAGCAAAAAGGTGACTAAAATGGGTATCCAGTGCCCGGGGGTATAACCGGGTGTGGTAAAGTCAGACTTCTTCCTTTGTGTATTCCATGTCTTTGTACCGCAAGGTCAAGAGCAAAAAGAAACGGCATTTTTTACCCTTTACCATCATCCTGGCGCTGTTTTTCATTGTTTGAGACATGAATTCATGAACTTGGTCTAGATGTTACTTTCGAGCAATTGGGATAAGAAACCACATTTTTTTTTTTTTTTAGTTTCTGAAAAACGTGATGTAACCATTAAAAAATTGTCAATCACAAAAGACAAACCTCTCATTTTGTGGGTGATGGTAAGCTTTTATGTTTACATAAAATCATCAAACCCTCCATCACAAAAAAAAACAAAAAAAACTTAAAAGCTTTATAGTCAAAAAAATTTTTTTTTCGTCCGATTTCAGAACTATTCACTTTACGTAGGCAATGTATCAGCAAACAGATTTAAAGTATTCCCAGCTGATTTTTTAAACTGAAATGTAGATAGAGTGTAGAATATTAATTCCATGCTTTTTTTAATTGCTTCAGATTTGAATACACTAGAAAATTTTTAAGTAGATAACTGAAAATACAGAACTTCAAATGTCACCAAAAATTTTCAACTTGCTAGTAAAAATTCTAATTTTCCCAGTATTTTAAAAATTTGCTAATTCTTAAAAATGTCATTGTTCAAAAATATCAGTATTGATGTTATACTATTTCTTTCATGTTTTTAAACTTTGTGATTGATTTTATACTTATGTAACCCTTATGTGATACTTTATGGTGCACGAAAATTCCTTTTAATTTGCAATACAAAATTCTTACGAAGCGCTTATAGAGTTAATGTGCTGATATTTGATGTAAATTCCTGAATGTTCAATAACCCTTGTCGAATCGAACTCTCTCTTTTAAAAGATACTAACCTGTAGGCTGTACTTCTTATATATATTTTTTTTTGCATAATTTATTTTAAAACTTTCTTATTATGTACAACCAAAATAAATCCTGTGATAAATTGTCCTTAATATTTAATTATTTGGAATTATTGTTAATAAAGTTTCACTTATGCTAATATTTTATCTAGGATTTCAAGTAAACACTGAAACTCTTTCCTTATTGGCATTTCGGTACATGCGGAAAGATGGCACTTTACGATTTGGCGATTTTGTGTCTTGTATTCTACATCTCTCAACTGCATTCAGTAAGTAGTTTTTCCAATAATTATTTTAAAAGTTATTTTAGTTATAAAAAAAAATGAAGCATATTATTTGTATTACTTGAAACTTCAAAATTTACAAATTCATAAAGTTTTGGAAAGAGATTATATAAAAATTATAATTTAATTAAAATCGCATGTTTTTAAAATATTTTTAAATCGATACTAAATTGAGTACTTGTGACTTCAATGAATTAACCAGTATGAGTATTAAAATATTTAAAAAAAATTGTTCATTATTTATAAAATATTTATCATTTAAAATGTAATTTTCATCACAATATCTTAGTATATTATGAAGCATTTTAAAAACATGAACAAATTTACTGGATTTTTGTTGTTGTTATTTTTGTAAGATATTAAATCACAGTATCCACTTATTATTGCAAGGAGACAGCACAAAATAATCGTTAACAATCAACTTTTTTCCTGTACATCATAGTACTTTGTGTTCACCTTAGGTATACCACATGCTTCAGGTTCGAATCCTGGCGGGGAATGAATGTTTGTTAGTGGTTTGAATCCGCTTTAAACAATAGGTAGTCTAGTTAGCCTAAAGTGTTTAGAAAATGACAGTAGAGTGACAGACCAAACCTTAGGTATACCACTGTCAATGAAAGAAAGGCATTTCCTTTCCTATACACTTTATCACAATCACGAGGACACTTTATCACTGTGAGAGATGCATAGACTGCAGCCATTCGATATTTAAAATGCGGGCTGGCCCTCACCTTATGCCCATTTTATTTAAAAACATATTAGAAAATATAAATTATATAAGATTTACAAATTTTGATTAAAGACAGATTAGGATCCAGATTTATTTTAATAAAAAAGTAAATATTTAAATTGAAAAAAATTTTTTCAATTCAATCAATTTCTTTTTACTATATTGCAGATTAGAAGATCAACACAATATAGATACATCTTTTGTCTCTATAAGAGATCCTTCATCAAATTTTTTTTTGTCTTTCTGTTATACTTATGGTCAAAAATATGCTCAATTTCAAAAATTGCTGTCTCAAATTAATTATGATTGCTGATAAATAAAAAACGTGAGCCTGTTTGAATCAACTCCTATTTGTGAACAAATATTTGTTAGGCTTAAATATCATATAAATCAATAAATAAGTCATTTAATAATATATTTTAATTCCTTTTAACATTGAATAGATTTTTTTAATCGAAATATAATGTATCTATTGATATTACTCAATCTAGAAAAATTAAAAAATAATTCCATTAAAAATAAATTCAACATTTTATATTTTAAATAAAAAAAATATGCTCAATGTATCTACTGATGCATCTCAAAATCAACAAAAATGGAATTTATTTTTAACACTTTATATTTTGATTAAAAATCTACTATATTTTTTTACTATAATAATAAAAAAGAAACTATTCAGAGTTTATATTTTGGTGTTTAATTAATCAAATAAAGCAGTGAATTTAACAACTATTATTGTGATCTATTAAGGATCAAGACGTATGTAAAATAAAGGATTTAAAAAAAAAAGGAGGCTTTCCAAATAGTTTAAACATAAAAAAATTTTAAATCTTTAAAAACATCTCACCTTCAAGAAAAGAGCTCAGTTTCTAGTTAAGTAGCACATATTTATACATTGTGATAAAACAAATGCCTTTAAAGTAAAACATTTTAGTAAACTGCCGCGCTTAGTTATTAGGATTATTAATCATTATTAGTTCAATTAAATGGTAAATAATGGTTATTTAAGTTCATGACTGCTACTTAAGTTGCATGCTAAATTGATAGTGTTTTAAAATTTTGTTTATTTTTGATATTTTTAGAGACCTTTGAGAAGAAAGATCCTTTGCAAAATGGATATGTTAAAGTCAGTTTGA
This sequence comes from Caerostris darwini, assembly GCA_021605075.1. NCBI lineage: Eukaryota > Metazoa > Arthropoda > Arachnida > Araneae > Araneidae > Caerostris > Caerostris darwini. The sequence goes on along the minus strand of BPLQ01013252.1, from coordinate 227,339 downwards.
AAGAGGTAACGTATTCATTTTTCAACACTCATGTTATATATATTTATAACAGTGATTATGAGAGTGAAGAATCTAAAACAAAAAATAAGTTCTATAATTTATTTTACATTGCTTTGTTTTATATTGTAACAGTCTGAAGTAGTTTTTACAAAATTGTTTAAACTGAAAAACTAAATAAGTGGTTGAGTTAGTTGAGTCCGAAACGGAGTTTAACAATGCTATCAACTTTTAAACATTACAAATGAAAAAAATTATATCTTTTCATAATTTTTTTTACTACGAGTTGTTTTAAAAATTTTAAAATGATTAATTAAATATAATTAAAAATGATTTTTTATATATTGTTCTTAGATGCTTGATATAATTAAAAATTAATTAAAATTTTTTTTCGAAATATCGCAATAAAATGATCATATTTTTATTGTTTTACACTACGTTTTTTAATGCTTAACTAATTGAGGTATATTTATTCAAATTTAATCTTTTATCATTGGAAATTTTAAAATTGCTAAAAATGGTGCATTTTATAAGTTAATTGTTTTATTCAAAGAGATATTAAATTCAACGAAAAAAATATTTGAAAATTGTTAGTAGAAGCATTAAATAGAAACCAAATACCCATTGTAGTGTGCAGGCTGGTCAACTAGAAAGTAATTGGATATGGTTGGGTTGAGACACTTGAGGCACAGGTTGGAGAACTCACAGCGTTATTTACACGCGCACAAATAGCACACACACATACAATATTTAACTCATTTAAAGACATATAATTAGAGAGATTCGAGGAAGGATTCCACTTCTAAGCAGAAAATCCGATGTTCAGCTACGCAAAAGATTCATCTAGAGAGAAAGTATGTTTAGTGCGAGTCTGTAGGCCAACTGACCATTTGACCTAAACGCCACAGGGGGCTAGTGCGTAAGGGGAAAACAATATATTATTATAAATTTATTACGATTTTACTAGAATAAAGATATTTCCAAAATTCTGTTAAATTTAAATGTTTTAAATTTATCTCTACAAATTATTCTTAATAAGCGACAAACTTTATCATGCTAACTGAAGAAATTATTACCATAGTGAAATAAAAAATAATTACTAAATATATATGTAACAGAAAACAATAAGAATCCTTTTTTTACTAACCTCAGTATTTATATCTATTAAAATCATTAATTATTTTTAAATTTATAGTTTTGACTGTTTATTTCTTTTCTAGTGGCTGAGTTCGTCCTTGCATTGTTGATAGAAAATGATTTGATGTTTTTAAAATAAGGACTTGTGAAATAGATGAACCATCTCAACATTTTTAGAGAAGAATCTGTTTTCAAGGTTCCTTATTTAAGATTCAAGGATAACAAATAAAAGCAATGTTTCTTTAAATACAAAATAATGTTGATTAAAGCCAAAAACTAGGAGAGCACCAGTCTTGTATATAAAGAAACAAAATCAAAGCGACTGATTAGTGCAAAATGTAGATATGGATAAGGTACTTTCATAATAATGTAAATATTTATAGTTGTTAATATTATGCATAAAATTGTAGTGTTACATACTAAAAATTCTAAGAAAGACCACCTCTACATTTTGATGAAAATTTGTTGCTTAGTAGTGTTAATCATGAAAGGAGTCAAGCATTTTTTAAATATTTTTCCCTTGCTACTAAGAAAACTTGTTACAAAATTTTTTAATCCAAAGCATTTTTTAAACTAAATTTGAAGCAAAACATTCTTTTAACTTATCACTACATTTTTTTCTTCTTATCCCACTTGGTCGTGTCGATAGCAACATTTTTAGACCAGTCCATCAACCTGTGTGGTCTCGTGGAAGGAGGGCAGCTTCTGTTGTGATGGAGAACCCGTAGCCAGAAATCCAACTTGACTCCTTGTCGGTGACAGTGTCGTAGGGCAGTGATTTCCAGGAGGACTTTCAAGGGGGAGGTTACCCCCATTCACGCATCTTATGGGAGAAAACGCGAAAACTCCCACCAGGTAGTCCGACTAATGAAGCAAGATGCTGACTATCACAAACGCCATTGAGACCCTCGTTTTTTGAAACATAGTCTACAACAAAGCCACTAGCGGATTGAACCTCAGCCCTAATGCTCCACAGCTGCTCACGTTGCCACAAGTCAGGCAACTCAAACCCATTTTATCTGGAAGAAAATACAATATATATTGTATTTTCTTCCAAAATAAAATGGCTTGCACGTATAAAACTTTCAGATATTTGAAAAAAAAAATATTCGACAACCAAATTGGCCATTGTATAACCCCCAAAAGATGTTTGAGTCTCGGGAGATACACTATGCAATAAAAGATGAAAAAACATTTATTTTATGCACTGCTGCATTAGGCTAAATAGTTTTTGTAAGGATTTTAATCAAATGACTTAAGACAAATTGACGAACGTGACATAACTCATTCCTATGTGGTGTCACAAACCAAAGTTGATATGTGTTGGGATATGTTTGCAGAAAAGCAAACTAAAAGTTTCAAGACCAGAAGGGAACGTCATATAAGAAAGGATAGATTTAATTTAACCATCTCTGGATAGTATCAGAAGATTCGAATACCAAACCGAGAAATAATATGTGTCAATAATGTTATGTTATGCTATGCTGTACATGCCCAATATTCATTTTCAAATAGTGGCTTGATTGTCAAGGCTAACGCTCTGTCCTTTGGTACCACAGTTTTCAGGTTCGAATTTTGGTTGTGGCTTAGAAACCACATTAAACTGTTGGTAGCAGTCTAATCAGCCTAAAGTGTACAAAAAATGACTGTAGAGCTACAAAATAAACCAATCATTTTCAAATATTTTCTAGATTTCATTGACAAGATTTAGTTATTTGGTGTCGTATGGCAAGAAATTATTTTTATACTTTCTGAATTAACATTATTTTGGATGGCTGTATTCTTTTAAACAATTACATTTTAATTCTAGCATAAATTTTAATCAAAGGACGTGTCTATCATGTTTGAGAAGTTAATCGAAATTACGAACAAATCATTGATAGACGATGAACCGATCAATATTGGATATTTTTAATATTAAATGGTCTTTCTTAGAAGTTTTATAGTATTAAAAAAGATTATCTATATTAATGTTAATATTTGTTCATATTGTAAAGAAATTGCATGTTATTTTATAAAAAGTTTTATACATGTATTTTTTGATTAAAGTTTGTTTTAATTCATTTAATTTCTTTTATTTTTACAATAATTTATGTTTTCTTCAATTATTACACTTAAAGTTAGCTTTAAGTGTAATAATTGAAGGAAATTTACAAGGTAGCCTCGTATCATAATTTATAATAATCAAACGTTCAATTTACTTGAGAATAATTTATATAGTATTTTTAAAATGATGTAATCGCATTATTTCGAAAACAGACATTTATTCTGCGTTTTCTTTTTAATAAATGAGTAAAAATGTAAGACAGGTGATCTTACTTGAAGCATATATTTTACGTTCATATTTTTTTATTTGAAAATATTGATGATGAACATGCAAATAAGTTGGAAATGGAAAAATTGATCAAAGTTAAATTATTATTTTAAGTAGTTATAATTATTGATTAGTAATCGTTAACTGTAATATTCTTTTATTAATAACAAATTATACATTTATTAAATATCCCTCTTAATTATAATAATTGATTCATATTTCAATTTATGTCAAACAAATTGTTTTTGATCTCCCTTTATGAATTTATAGTTATTCACTACTTCAAAATGATTATTTCTTAAAAGATATTTTAAAAACAAGTAATATAAATTTTTTTTTCACTATATTGCAGAAAGTTCTTTATAAATAATTTTCATTCATTTTTTTAAAGTTTATCTGGCGCCATCTATGGGTAGATATATGCAACTTAAATCTAAAAAGAAAAAACTAAAATTAATTAATTAATATTTGTAAAAACTGTATTAACATCAAGTGTCATCCACTACAAGTTCAAAAAAAATGTATTTGAACTTTAGTGGATGAATAAAAAGTATTTTATGAACGATTGAAAATTTGAACAAGATATATAGGGAGAGTGTGAGCTAATAAAAGGAATTCAATTCTAACAACAATATATAGTATTATTATTCAATTCATTTCATTTAAAAAACACCAGTGAATACCATTCAAGTTGTGTTATTAATTGAAATATTTAAAAGATTAATGTTAAAACTCTTTTTTCTGTTAATAAATTATTTGTACTATGAGATAATTTTTTAACTTAAATGGATGAGGGTTCCTGGCTGGTTGCATACGTTACAGTCACTGCTTTCCAGAACGCAGAGATCTGATTGTCTGCATATATGAGTCTTGCTTTCAATCAACAATCCAACTGGCAGATGAAAGTCTCTCGTTTTCACCAGTACAGCACTTTTCACCATTTAAGATACTGTCTTCCAACAAGATTTTATATCGGACGTCGGAAATTATTGTCTTCCAACAAGACCTTGTATTGGACGTCTTAAGGCTTGTTGGAAATTCTTGTCTTGTTGATAAGGAATATAGAGCACATGCCTCTGATTTAATGCAGAAAATGGATAGAGCTTAGCTCGGAAGGAACACGATTTGAATTTGTTCGTGCCCTTTTGACACAAGCGCAAATTTTTCGAGTTAAACATGTTTGTGACCAGCAATGAGTTCATTTAAACGTATTGAATTCATACATGCGCATAGTGCTATACAACTGCGCCCAAAAAGTAAGACCAATTTTTTTTTCAAAAACTCTTTATTTATTCTTCCAAATTTATTTCATCGCCTTCAAACTAATCCCCTCCGGACACAATGCACGTATACCAACGTTTTTTCCAATCCTTAATGCATGCTAAAAAGTCATCGGAAGGGATGGCCTTCAAAGCGCGTGGCAATACACGTTGAATTTTTTCAATCGACTCAAAACGGTGTACCAGGAATGGACTTTTTGAGTTTAGGGAATAGCCCCAAGTCCCACGGTATGAATACGGTGATTGTGGAAGGCTATGGGTTTCATTTTTGCCAGCAACCCAACATCATCAATACCATCATCATCAGCAAGGTCTCTAATTGTAAATCGACGGTTTGCAAGCACCAAATCTTTCATTTTTTGTCGACCAGAAGACTCTTCGTCTTCAACACGTTCTCTGCCTTCTTTGAACTGTTTATACCACTTCTAAACATTTATTTCCAATATAGGAATGCTCATCGAATACCTTCTGCAACATTCTATACGTTTCCGCAAACAAAATTGAATGCAAGTTCTTTGCTCAATGAATTCAGACATTTCAAAAATCGCCGGAATCAGTTTTATATTCTCACAAAGCCAATCGTAACTCAAACACTAATGAATATTTTGACATCAAATTTGACACAGATGTCAAGGACAGTGCCAGCAACCTAAAAAAAAAAAAAAAATTGAAATTCCATAAGCCTCGGGAATTTTAAATTGAAAATTGGTCTTACTTTTTGGACACAGTAGTAAGCAGAAGTTTTTCCAAGTTGATCACGTTCGTGGCAGGCAAAGAGTTAAATTAAACACAATGTCTGTAACAAAAAGTAAAAAAAGACAAACAACTGTTGATTTCAATAAAATTTCAGAAATTTAATATATAATATATATATATTATGCAGACAAGCCACAAAAATAATGACAAAAACAGGAACACATACTTAAACGAATATATTAACATTTATTGTATTACATCTATTGCAGCGTCGAGTTATCACGGGAAACTTTAAAAATATTACAAGTATGAAAGCCAGTGTAAGGAAAAAGGTGGCTCTGGATTGGAAAAATATTCCGATTTAGAACTATCCATTCTTTTTACCACATAAGAGAATCAATCTAAAACAAATAAAACTAATACACAAATTTATACAACTTTCAAAATAAAGTCACAAAAATGAATTTTCTTTCTTTTTTTTTTGTGAGAAATAATAAAATGACTTCTAAGAAAAGTACTCTTAAATTCTCTACGTTATTCTGAAGTAGAAGAAAGTATGGAGATGTTTGACTGTGCAAATATGAGCTGAAGTAACTACACACTAAAGCAAGTGAAAACGAATCTACTTACTTAAGTTATACAGACTAAATCAATTTTTTTTCCCGAGACATTTTATTCTACATTTTGAAAGAATACGAGAAATACTTTTAATGAATGTTATTTCTATACTTTAGAGAAAAAGATTGATAAAATAATTACCACTGTAGATTCCTTTTTCTTAAAATTAAATTATAAAAATACAAAAATTTGATAAATGTAATAAAATTTACATTTATCTGTTATAAATTCAACCGATCTATCATGAAATTAATACATTTTTATCCAAAAATACTTAAATATGTATTTAAGAATGTGTAATTCATAAAGTAATTTCACAAATAAATACCAAAACTACATAACTTATATTATGAAATAAAATAATATAAATTTTAATATAAATTAATAAATATAAATTTTAGAAATAATTTATGTTTAATTTAATTAATATTTATTATTTTATTGAAAATTAAATAAATATTTTTATTATTTTTATAAATTTTTAAATATAAAAAGATTTCGCTTACTTGTAGTTTTAGGTAACCATTAATTTGAATTTATTCACCATTTTGAACCCCAGAATATAAATAGAGATAATTAATTAAGATGCATAGAGAGAATAATGAATTTGAATACATATTTTTCTATACGATAAAATTTACTTTCACTTGCTATACATTTGACTGATTTATCATGAAATTAATAAATTTTTATAGTGCAAAATCAAATAACTTAGTTACTAAAATAAAAAATTGCTTATTATTTTTTTCTAAATAAGAATTTTACGATTTTCTATTTCATTTAATATCGTTTAAAGTATATTATACCTACCTTAAAGAATATTATATTATTATCTACCTTAAAATTTAATAAACCATAATTATAAATAATTATTGAAGATTTTCAAGTTAAATTCATTCTTGACTCTTTGAATATCAGAAGTAATTGCTGTATTGACAAACAGATTCAAAATTTTCATTTAGAGATAAAATTATAAGCATAATGAAACGTAATAATTTTGATTAATCCAAAATTGTGACTGAAATCTACAGCAGAAATTATTTTGCTTCAGTTTTTATATTTAGTAAAAATACAATGGAATTTAAATCTACTAGTATCTAAATATTAACCAAAAGCAGCTACTTCGTATCATTGCAATTTTTGATCATATTTAAGTTTCAAAAACATTGAATAAATAGTTTCGAAACAGCGAAGTTTGCGTTTTTTTTTTTAATAACAGCTTGTATAAGATCAGCTCATCTTTGCAGCATAAAACATTTTACTAGTGACATCAGTATTATACCAGTGAATTGTCCATTCCAATAAATGGAAATACGATATTGGAAAAAACAGTTCCAAACTAACTACATTTTATACTAAATAGCAAATATGTTCAAATACTGCACATTTTGCACGACATTTTTTTTAAAGAGAAATTATTTATCAGAAACTCTGCCAAAATTATTTTTTTTTTTTACTTTTTGCTTTATTAATTAAGTAGGAAGAAACTTTTTTTTTATTCAGTAGCTCGGATGATAAATTTATTTTATCGTTATAAGATAGGAAAATCTTGAATTTACCACTCAAAAGAGTTAGATCTTTTTTTGATTTTTAACTAATACCTTAACATTGTATGAAAGTTTTAACAGTGTATAAATACATTTAACAGACGAAAACCAATAGCAATGCGTTGCATGGGTTTAAGCGCAGCTACGGTGCGTCTCGCTAATTTCAATAGATGCATTCAATGTTAATAACATAAATCGATACAAAATATGCACCGACTAACATAATTTCAATAGATGCATTCAATGTCATTAACATATAAATCGATACAAAATATGCATCGACTAACATAATTTCAATAGATGCATTCAATGTCATTAACATATAAATCGATACAAAATATGCATCGACTAACATCCCAGGTTGAGTCAATGTTATATACACTGTATGATTGAATCGCTCTACCACAAGGAATGACAGTATACTTACTTTTAATATTAAAAAAAATATGCACATTGTGTTTAAGTTTTTTGACATCTTTACAATTCAAACATAAATTGAGTATATTTGATCTTAATTACTAGAATTGTTTATGATGTGTATCACAAAAACTTCAAAATAAGAAGTGTTTTGTAACTTGATTTATAAACAAAACTATCAGGAAAAAGTTGCTGTATTGCACATATAATTAAATTTAGAAAGTGGAATTAAATATTTTATTATCTATAATAATGCTGTAAGTTTTTAAGTATTTATTATAAGAATTATCAAAGTACTGTAAAATTTAATGTATCGATTAATTAAGACATTAATTTTAAAATGGAGATTTAGTAAACATTTACAATTTAAAAGAGCTTCGATGGAATAAACATAAATATGCCTGAAACTATTCAAATAGAAATTACAAAAGCTCTTAAACATAAAGAATAATTTACATAAAATTGAATAGAAAGAGAAGTTCAAATCAAGAGCAAAAATAAAGTTATGAAATATACTTTATGTATAAGATTCTACAATATGCCAATTCAAAATAAATTTCAATAAAAATTACTAAAAACTACGAAATATATTTATCAATGTAATTTCGACAAATAAATTCCTGTTTAAAAATATTTTTTACTTATTATTATATAAAAATTAACATAGAATTATATATAATTATATTATTCTATTATATATCATATATAATTAATAGAGAATAGAATAATAATAATTATAAAATTAATTTTGGACAAATCAATATATTTTATAAAATAGAGTTACATCACAATTATAATATTTCAAAATATCATAAAAGAATTTTTTAAATTGAATTTCATGAAACTTTTTTGTTCTTCTCTATAGAGTTTTTAAATATATTTTGTTTGGTTACATTTTAAGAAAATTAATAATACACCATACAACAATTCTTTTAAAGAAAGATAAATTAAAAAATTGAAAAATAAAGAACTTCATTCTTCATTTATTTTAAATATTTATCTATCAATACTCATAATTAGACTTTTGAATGTACAATAGTTTCAAATATTTTACATTCATATGCTAAATTAAAAAAAAAAAAAAAAAAAAAAAAAGGAAAATTAAAGACATCGGCTACGTTTTACAAATGACTTCAAAAAAATATCCTTTTCAAAGTCTTTACAAAATGTAAAATTTTAATAGTATTATAAACACATAAATAATATATAGTCATAGATCACACATCATATGTCATAGATAATTCATTCAATTTTGTTTAATGGGAAATTTTATATCAATAAAATAGCAATAAATGGTTTTTAAAAACAAATATATCTAAAATGAATATTTTATTAGAATTCGAAACTCAATTTTAATGCAAATTCTTACTTGCAATAGAGATCCACAAGTTCAGACCATAAACACATCTTTTGTCAATTTTTATTTTAGAGAAAATTAAAGCATATAATACTTTTTTTTAATGTCCTTAAAAAAGTAACGTTTAAAATACAAATTTGATAATCTAGATATCTTAAGTTATTAATAGATTTAGGAAAAGTTCCTTGCAAATTCAAATCCAAGTAATTTATTAACTTACAGCTGTGCATAATTATTAGAATTTGCAGTGAATAATCAACTGTTATCTGTAAATTAAACTATTAATACATTATATTATATTTAGATGCAAGTTCATTACAAATTCAAGCTATATTAATTTACAGTGTTTGCGTAATAATTAGAATTTGCAGTGTACAATTAATTGTCATTGAAAAAAAAAATCCTAAGTAGAGTTTCTTTTTCGTCTTCCTAATAAAAATTTGTCCCATCTGTTCATTAAATTAAAGGTCATTTAAGCTGGCAACATTTTTTTACATAGATACTGATAAACAACGTTAGCACATCACAGATGACACGCAGCTAATGCAGTTTATATAAAAGAGCCAATGTGGCTGTATGAATTTAAGAACGCACAGAAATATAGTGGAAAAAGGCTACAAATGACTATGCGAATCATTTTCCTTGCTCCGGCACTGAAAATGAGCTAAAAAACCTTTGATCAAAAAAGAATCGCAAACAAGTGCTATTTGTATTTGATTTCTAGTAAATTGATAGAAAAAGTTTATTTAATTTTTTCATATTATTTCATTTTGTTTGCAAAACTTGAACGAAATGATGCATTTTTATTTTGTGTTAAAGGTGCGAATGTGCGCATCATTCGAATCTTCCAAGAAATATTTCCTACAAATAAAAGAATTCAATAATATTAAAAAGTTTGCAGCGAAAGCTCTTCCGTTTCTTCTCAAATCTAATTCACATAGATCATAGAAGGTTTATTTTTTATTTTATTTATTTATTCATTTTTTTCCCAAGGATTAAAACTCAATTTGTTTTCTTGATCCAATGTTGTAGAGAGAGTACGTCAACGTTAGTCTCTGTGTTATTTGAGCATTCCACATTGACAAGGAATTGTCCTATGAGGTCAAAGTACATTCTGAAGTCAGTATATCTTGTTGTTTTTTTTGTTGCAAGTGTTTAAATGATGACAGTGAACAACAAACCAACGAATAGTGCTGGGATGGACTTTGTGAAGGCAGCGGTTGATGAAATAGAAGAAAAACGACACAAATTCCAGCCCTGGTTTTTTTTTGTTTATAATTGTCTTCTATTATACATAACTGATTACAAACGGATCACGGGCAGGCTTGATGGAAGAGAAGGAAAGATTAGACGACAGACACTGGTGACATTGAAAAATCCGGCAGATAAAAAGTTATTATTTTTTTTTTTGTTCTTCAATTTTTCTTTTCGCGTAGTGAAGAACAGAAAACGAACAAAGAAAAAAAGAAATTAAAAATGAACACGGACCAGAAGTAGTATGTGAAAATGAATAAGTCGATTACGCGTTTATTTCGATAATTTCAGAATCGCAATTTTTCGCGTTTTTTTTTTTTTTTTTAGATATTTGCTGAGAACAGGTACAACAACGGCTGGAGAAGATTCAGGTTGAGAAGTTCAAATGAAGGTGAGAAGAAGAAGAAGGCCGTTCATAAGAGATCCCGATGCACCATGGTTTGTCCTCTGTATGGGGATGGGTAATCTCTGTCCAGTGGGTGATGTGGTTGGTGCCTCATGTCCTGTGAGTCTGTCATGTCCCGCATTTCTCTCATCTCTGAAGGCCCGTAGCGTCCTCCGTAGTCCATCGATGGCCCCCGATCGTCCATTCTCATCTTCATCTGAGGATCCACATCTTCCATGTAGTAGTCGTGTGGCACACGATCCCGATCCCTGTTGTCGCGCACGATTCCACGCTCCCAAGCGGCCCTGTCGCTGTACTCTTGGTCCGTGAAATCCATCATCATGGCGGATGGTCGATGTGGTTGAGAGTGGTGCGTTTGCGGGTACCGGTCGGGCAGGGGGTGCATGTCCCTGTCCGGCGGTCCATAGCCTCTGTCCCCGGGTGGTACGATGGGAGGCAGCTCCCGACGTGGAGCGTTGTCTCGAGACGATATTCTGTAACAGCTCGGAGGCTCAACTTCCATGCTGGTAGGAGACATAGGCTGAAAGTAATTAATAAAAGTTAAAGAAACATTATTACAATGTTAATGCTAATAATAATTAGTTCCATATAACACCATATATATATATATATATATATACCAGCCTTTTCTAAAGGATGCCTTTCGTCCAAAAAATATGTATATATACTTTGCTGAACTGAATTTTATGTTTCCACTTAAAAAAATGTCACCAATAAAAGTTTTTTTTCTTTTATAATCAAAACCAGAGAGGATTGCTACATTTATTTTAATTTCATGTGAAAACAAGAATGAATTTGTTTTATTGTAGAGATTTTTAAAGAATTGTTTTTAACAATTTCTACAAGATAGGAAAAATAGATATAAAATATAATATAAATTTTAAAAACGCATTCTTTAAACCATCAATAAAATTGTATTCATTAGTTGAAGTACTAATAAAATTTTGTTAGTTAATAAAATATTTAAATAAAAGGTTTTTCCCTTGGATGCTTTTAGTTTTATTTCCCTATAAAATTGAATTTAATCGGTTAATTATTTTAAATACAATTTTTTACCCTTTCCAAAATGTAATTTATTTTAAAGTTGAAAATTTCCATACTTTTAAAAAATTTGGTTGGTTATATTATGGCAAGAAATTGAATTTGTCTTTAAATTCATAGAAAAGGAAAAAAAAGACTAATCTAATTTCTTGCCATAAAATAACCAACCAAATTTTCAGACGTATGTAAATTTTCAACTTCAAAATAAATTGCATTTTGGAGAGGGAAAGAAATTTGAATTTAAAATAATAAATCTCTCACATTCAATTTTTCAGGGAAATAAAACTAATGCATCAAAGGGATCCTTCAAAGGGATCAAATGTCCCTTGGATCCCCCAATTATTGGATAGCAAAGCATTAACATTGAATAAAAAGTTTTTTTTTTTTTTTTTTTTTTTTGTAAATTGCACTGTCTTTAATAATGAATAAAATCTCTTTCCAAATATTGTTATTGTTAAAAATAATATTTGCTGTCAAACTATTTCAAATAAGAAATTTATTGTCTTAAATTAACATGCACAAAGGAGTTCTAAAGAGTAAATTAATATTAAGGTAAAGAAATAAAAGGCAAGTTAATTAGTGTGGAAATTACGATGTTTCAATTATCAACTTAAAAGTACAGATCAGGTTAAGTAAGAATTAAACTTAATTCAAGATGGTTGGGACTGAGTCATTGTAATGTATTCTCATTTTATACTAAGTCGATAAATAAGGATCAACTCATAATTGCATTTGACTTTTGCATTTAAAGCTGGTTCTTGTAATATTTAGGAATGCTTTTTCAAATATGCAAGGAAAATTATAAAAGTTAAAGATAAGTGCATTTAAAATACATTAAAAGAAACGACAATTCTTAACTCTGAAGAAATATTTTACTAACATTAATACAAAAAAATTAAGGAATTGAATTAAACTCATAATATAATTTCATCTTCAATTGAAATTCAATCATTTCTTCTGATAATAACTATTTAGAAGAGGAAAAAGAATTTCGAGATCTTAAATTTAACTAATAAAACATTATTGCAAATAACAAAACAATATAACTTTACAAAATATGAACCATCAATTAAAATAATTGAAAATTCAAAAACTTTTTATTAATGCAAAGCAAAATAAGTATTTTATAAAAGGATATGTTTATATCAAATTTGAAATAATTAAAATTAAATACATTTATTTAAAAGGATTTGGATAAAAGGAAAGTTTGATTTAATTAAATAAACAGTAAAAGATAAATTTTCGAAAACCATTTGCAAATGTATCTTCAAATATGCAACAAATGAAAAAAAAAAATATTTTAATGTAATGCTGTTTGTAATGATGTTTCCGAAGACAAAAATATCATTTATGAAGGAAAGTTAATTACATTAACTAATCAATCTCTAATGGTATTATCTAATCAATTACTATTAAATCCAACATAAAAAGTTAAACTTTTAAAATAAAAATTAATATAAATAACATGGAATAAATTGCTAGTAAATTAAAATAAGATTAAATCTTACATCGAAAAATTTATTACATTTGCATTAGATATTTAATAAGCAAATAAATATTTTTAATGCATGGAGTAGAGTTTTTCTGTTTTAAACCTTTCAGAAAAATGATCACATGTCATAGGTTTTAATATATTTAATTTGTTTTACAAAAAATTGTAAATAAATATATTATGTTATAGTAATTTCCTACTTATAACAAGTGGACAATAGGTTAAAAATTATCAGGATTTTATTTTCTGTGTTGGATTTATATGGACATAGAATCTAACGTTGTGCATAATCTGCATTTTTCTCTAGGAAGGGAGGACAAAAATTTTTAAAAATGCACTAAAAGAAAAATTCCGGAGATAACAGCAAAACTTCTGTTCTGATTGTCATACTAATAAAGATTTTTTTTTATCTCTTTAACAAATTCAATAAAAGTTGTAAAATTTCTTTAAATTTTGTTCCATTGAGAATCGAATAATTCGAAACTTAAAGCTTTCCAACATTTTTTCACTTTTACTTGTTTTGTGTTTCTTTGAAATATATCCAGTAAATATTTATTCTTTATCTTGATACTTTCTTCTATACGATGTTCGGAACCTTTAATGCTATATTTAATATTGTTGTGGTACAGTGTGGTTATAATTAAAGTGACCCTACTCAGACGCCTCTAGAACCATTTTTCCCCTACGGATTTTGATGAAACTTGGTTATACGGTATGTGGACCACGAGGAAAAGATTTCTGCAATAAAAAAGAATAGTTCAAATCTTGACCACCAGGGGGAATTGAGGCGCCTAAAGAAGGACAAAAAATTGTCAGAACTACTAAAATTTATTCAACAGAATTACAGAATTTGTTCATCGTGTGCTCCATTGACATCAATTACATGTTGAAAGCGCATTATAGCGTGTTCAATGGTAGAGCGAAGAAACTCTCGAGGGATTTCAGCAACATGGCGTGTAATGCCGGATTTCAAATAAGATAAAAACTTAATTCTTCCTCCATAAACAAGGTCTTTTATGAATCCCAACGACCAGAAATCACAGGGATTTAAGTCGGAGGAATGAAGAGGCCAGGCATCCGGAAATTCTCTGGATATTACACGATTCTCGCCAAAGTTAGCTTGAAACAGTTCTTTGACTTGGCGCCCAATGTGAGGAGTTGCTCCATCTTGCATGAAGACAGTGGTCTACAAAAATCTTGTTGTCGAAGAAGTTCACTATAATGTGCACTCATGATAGAGCATGTTTTAGGAACTTGAGGAGAGGGAGTTTCAAAAAAATTGTCTGAGGATAAAATCAGCAAATTCACTCTATATAGTCATGTAATCAGTATGTAGCGGTTGTTGGTGCAGGGCATTAGGAGGTAAAGCACCCCATATGCTACAATTTTGATTATTCACAGCACCATCTAAAGAAAAGTGTCAAATATAGGTACTTTTCTTTAGATGGATTTTTTTGCCAAAAATCTGCAATCAAGTTCATAGCTTGTTTGGTGGTCTTGAGGTTGCAGCATTTGCACCACGTGGATCTTATTTGGATACCATTTTAAAATGGATCGCATTTTTTTTTTGTACAGTTGACCACGAAATCGCCAACTGACGCGAAACTGATCGAGCATTTGCTGAAAAATAACTGAACGTGGAGGTTTTTTCAACCACAGCAGCAGTGACATCTTTGATAGCTTCATTTCAACTCGTTTTTGCCATCTTCCTGGCAGCACACCCAAGTCTCCAGTCTCTTTAAATTTCATAATCATCTTCTTTAAACCCTTTTTCGATATGGGCCCTTTTCGCAATCCCTTTAAACAATGATATTCACGCAATGCCGCTAAACTATTGTTGTCGTTCTGATAAAACAGTAAAGCTCGATCTTTCTTCTCTAAGGGCATGATTAACGATGACAAAGGCCAGGCAGAATGATTTTCTGGTTCTGACTGCAAATATCTTTATAGGTTTTGACTAATTTGCATAAGGAATTTTTGAAAATTGCTCCTGGTGTCAAAACTTGAACTATTTTTTTATTGCAGAGATCTTTCCCCCGTGGTCCATATACCATATATACAAAGCTTCATCAAAATCCGTTTGGCAGAAAGGGTTCTAGAGGGATCTGAATAGGGTCACTTTAATTATAAACATCCTGTATTAGAAACATTTTTTAAGCTAATAACAACAACAAAAATGTTAATCTTTTTGTTAAATTTTACAGACACAAAGAATAATATGAATTGTTAAACTTAACAGACACAAAGGAAACAATTGAACAGGTTCAAATTGTCCACGACAGGTTATAGGTAGGAAATTATGCTCAATAAAAATTATCAGTAGCACAAATTAAACACAAAACGAATAAAAGGGAGAATGTAAGGAGACCTTTTGGTTAGCACTGGTGAGAGTTACTGAACAGGAGTCTTCCGAATCATAAGGTAATCTCTAAGTGATTAAAGAAATGAGCTAATAAGTTATTGATATCCAAATAAAATGAGTATATTATAAAATAGAAGAATGCATTCATTACAATTATACTACTGTGTCCAAAAAGTAAAACAAATTTTCAATTTAAAATTCCTGGGGCTTATGGAATTTCAATTTTATTTTAGGTTGCTGGCACTGTCCTCGACATCTGTGTGAAATTTGACGTCAAAATATTCGTTAGTGTTTGAGTTATGCTTGGCTTTGTGAGACGCTAAAACTGATTCCGGCAATTTTTAAATTCTCTGAATTAATTGAGCAAAGAACTTCCATTAGATTTTGTTTCCGGAAACGTATAGAATGTTGCAGAAGGCATTCGGTGAGCATTCATATATCGCAAAGAAATGTTTAGGAGAGGTATAAATCGACCTCAACCGACGAAGTTCACGTCCAAAAAATGAAAGATTTGGTGCTTGCAAACCGTCGATTTACAATTACAGACCTTGCTGATGATGTTGGAATTTCAAAAGGATCGGTCCATTCCATTTTGGGTCTCAAACGCGTCAAATCTCAATTGGTAACACAATCGGAAACACTGAATGCACCATCTCACATTGCATTGATTCTTCGTGACTTTTTTGCCAAAAATGGAACCCATATCGTTCTACAACCACGTATTGACAACGTGCGACGTCTGACTGTTCCCTAAACTCACAAGACCACTCCGGGGACACCGTTTTGAGTCGATTGAAGAGATTCAACGTGAATCGCAACGAGCTTTGAAGGTTGAGCTGCCGATGACGTTTTAGCATGCATTGAGGATTAGAAAAATTTTTGGCATAAGTGTATTGTGTCCAGAGAGGATTACTTTGAAGGCGATGAAATAAATTTGGAAGAATAAATAAAGAGTTTTTGAAAAAAATAATAATTGGTCTTACTTTTTGGGCGCAGTAGTAATTTAATTTTCGCAGAATAAAAAATTAACCTTTATAAAAAATAAATTTAACAAAAATAAATTTTTTTTCTCCTTCTGTAAAGACTGAATCAATCTTTCTAGAAGGAGAATAACATTACGTTTGTTTAATGTTCTCTATTTCGGTTACAAAATCTGAACTTTACAGACACAAAGAAAGCTATTGTATAGGCACAGATTGTCCACAATGGGTAATAGGTAGGAAATTACTTTCAATAAAGATTACCAGTAACATACAAAACGAATGAAAGGGAGAATGTAAGGAGACCTTTTGGTTAGCACTGGTGAGAGTTACTGAACAGGAGTCTTCTGAGTCATAAGGTGATCCTCTCTAATTGGTTAAAGAAATGAGCTAATAAGTTATTGATAATCAAATAAAATTAGTATATTATAAGACAGAAGAATATATTAATTATAATTTAATTTAACGCAGAATAAAAACAAAATGAATAAGTCTTTCTAAAAGAAAAAAATGTTGAGTTTAAGCAGTGACAGTCAAAAAAGGATAAAGGTGCTATTTTCATTGATTAATGCTTAATATACAAGGCATCAATATATATTATAGCAGTATTATCTATTTGAATTCACAGGTTTTTTTGTAAAATTTGTAACTTTAAACAGTAATAAGAAATAAGCATAAAGCAATAAATAAGTAATTATCACAGAAAGAAGAAATAATTAATAATAAAGCTATAATAATAGTTCAACCACAAAAATTATTATATTTATAAACCAATTTTTCTCTCAATTAAATATACGAGTAAATTTGTAAATATTGTCTCACAAGCCATATCAATGTTTTTGAAGAAGTTAAAATAAATAAATAGCAAATAAATCTCTTAAAAAATTGAATGAATGGTGTTGAAGATTTGAATTTGATTTAACAATCTAATAGAAATAGAATAACAAATAACTTAGAATATGAACAAAAATCCAGGAATCAACAGTAAAGCAGAAATTACAACGTAAAGAAATCTGAAAAAAAAAATAAAGGTAAAATTTATTGTTAATTGAAATGATTTGGATTATTAGCCTGAAATGACGTAAGTGTTGGTGGATAAGAAGACACGATATCTGCAATCCCAAACAGTATCAAATACATTAAGAAGTTCATGCTATCATGAAAATTATTACATTATTTACATTCAATATTACATAAATATGACATCTAATTGATATGATATATGACATGAAACATTTAATTCGTATTCATAAAATAAAATTTAAAAAATTCACATTGTTTTGTTGATTGCGCAAGTAAAAGATTTTTTTTTGTCATTTTTTGTCGATGTCAAGAATTTTATAGCAAATATGAAAAACTTTACACGAAATTAAGATTTGTCCCAGATTTTGCAGAGCACATTGTCACCAAGATAAATGTTGGGACTCAATCTAGTTGAGTCAAATATTTTTTAAGACTGGCTTTTCTAAAACGCCATCCAAATAAATAATAAAATAAGAGTTTGATTTTTATAATAGACAGCAACAAAGTTTTCTTGTCTAGGCCAGGCATCGGCAACATAAACAGACATGTCTTTCTATTAGACTAGGACAGGGGAGTACGAACTCCCTACCTGCCTGGTTGTATATTCACCAAATATCCTCACGACAAAACACAAAATGTTAATTTTGATATTCTTCTTCATTGGCGCAACAGCCCCATGGTGGACTAAAGCTGTCTGCTTACTGGCAGATTTCGAGATAGGAGATGATTTCTTTTTACGAGGTAGGGTTGTCAGCCCTACGCCCAATTCCACACCTACTGCCTCAAGCAATTAATATTTTGCTGAGAAAAAAACTCGAGTTTTTCTTCTGTTCCTCAATGTAAAAATACTATGTTTTTGTGTGGTTGGCATTGTTATTTTAATAAATGTGCTTTTCATCAAATACGATGGACTGTTACGACATTATGAATCTCTTAGTATCGATTTAGTTAGATATTAAACACAAATAGTTAACTGCAAATAACAATTAAAAGCAAAATCTATAGATGGGTAAAAGAAATGCGAGGTGCTAAAAGAGCCTCTTACATCATCCATGTGCCTCGGCCTTCTGTCTGCTTCCGGCCTGTAGTTGACGCTGGGAGGTGTCGAGTTGTGTCTGAGAAGTCCGGCTCCACCTCGAGGTTCCTCGAGTCGTGAGGGTGGGTGTGGGGAAGGGATGGGTCTCGATACTACGGGTGGAGGGGTCTTCACAGGAGGATGGGTAGCCTTCCAGTATGCCTCCAAGAATTCGGAAAGATGTTCGCAAGCTTCTTCCAATTGGTTCTCATCCAGAACCACATCGAACATCTCCTGTTAAGGAACAGAACAAAAAGTTTTAAATATACATTTTGACTGCTTTTTGGCTTTTTACCTATCGGACGTCTTGTCGAACAACGTTCCATTTATTTCTTTTAATAAAGATTATTGTTAATTTCGACTTGTTTTATACAGGCGACAAATCATAGACACATCAATGTCTTGACTACAGGTACATTTCTCACACTTTTTAACACAAAATTAGTTTTGAAGGAATCTGAACTGCTTTCTATTTTTCTGTCGAAATCACTCGAAAATTGTCTTAGCTTTAAGTGCTAATATTTGTGTCTCATACATCACGACGATGATGATTCCAAAAGGGACAAGCTCATGAAGGAATATTCCGACTTCATCATCCTAATATTGCAATGTTGCCTGCCGCTTTTCAGGAAAGTTCAAAAAGAGGAACAAGCAGTTCTTTGAGAATATCATGGGTTTTTTTTTTTTTTTTTTTTTGTTAAAACAAATGTTAAAATACTCTTTATGTATGTGAAGAGTTATGCTATATATAAGTTATTATTGCGACGTTATAATTAACGATTTTTTTCTCATACCGTGTATTGTATACAGTGATTTTTTTATCTGCCTATGTAGCTCTCGAATGTAGTTCTAGTCGTCTGCCTATATAGTTCTAGTATGTTCACCCAATTATAATGGTTTTCATTTTCATTGCTGTAGTTTATGTGCATTTCGAATATTGGACAATTTCTTTTTTTTTCTCTTTTTGAGGGAGGTTCCATGTGTGACACATCAAGATTTTTGAATAACGACTGTTATTATGATTTTGTTATACAATTTGAATGCTATTTAATGAAACACATAATTTAAATCTAACGAATATTGATTGTGTTTCTAATTGGTTCTTTTTTATTTTTGCAGCTGTATGTTGTGGTTTATGTAACATAATAATGTATTTTAACTTTTTATTAAATATAAGAGCTGAATAAAATTTTTTTTCAAAATTTTTTTTTGAGAATACACGAGTTGTTAACTTACTGGCACACACTGGGAAAGTTTTTCTGCTGCTACCATTTGTACGTTGAGATTCCTGCTCTGTGATTTCCCCCTCGATTTTATGAGTCTCTGTAAGACCTAGAAATGCAATAGGAATACATGTATTGATTAAAATGTCAATTCTCATTAATAAAATAATATCTCATTAATGAGAATTATTTATTAATCTCATTAATAAATAATGTATCATATGCTATGATACATTATTTATAACTATTGAGAATTGTATTAATTTGTTTACAGTATTTTATGCCTAATTTTTATATAATAAGTATCTAATAGAAAATAATTACTGGGTTTGGTTACATATATATTTAATTTAGCAATTTTTAATTAAGAAAAAATTGCCCATTAGAATATCAATTTTATTTTAATAATTCTAATGAAAAAATAGAGTCTTAAAAATATTTTCTCATCATGTTTGTTTAAGTAATTTCCCAATTCGAAGGAATAAATAATTTATAAATAAGTCATTCACTATCAATTTATGATCTTTGTATTTTTCTATTTCAGTCACTTTTTAAAACTTTTCAGTCACTTTTTAAACACATATTGTAACTTTTTAAACACATATTAAAAAAATTATAATTGAAAAATATATGCCTAGAAATATATACTGGAATTTTATCGAGATTATAAGCACTGATCTTATTATAAAATATTTTTTAAATAAATTAATAGCATTGTTATGAAAATAAACTATATTGCTATTCACTTTACTTATATACAATAACAATCTAATACATTAGTAATAAATAATATATTTTATAACAGTATAATGTATTGTGATACATATTAAAATTAGTTTTAATTAATTAAAAAAAAAAGAGCGGATATTTCAAAATATTTGGCTGTGCAATAGTAAAAAAATAAATAAAAAATAATATGCGATATTAAAAAATATGTATGCGACAGTAAAAAAAAACAAGCACTGAATGGAAACAACATAAAAAATTTCTTTACTTTATTATTTTATTTGAAAGTGATTTATAAGAGTGATTTACCTTTGGAGACGAAATTTTTACGTAGACAACTATAGGAGCTAGTGAGGTTTTCAGGAGTTGGGAAGGATGGTTGATGGTGTCGCAGTCTAGGACGACTAACTGGAGTGTCCGAGCAAGCTCGAAGATTCGTTCGATTTCTGCCTGAACCTCAGCTGCAAAAATACACACATGCATAATAATAATTAATATCCATGCTCAATTTTATTATAAGAGATGAACTTGGATTAACTCGAGTATTAATATTGTACGATGGTTTAATTGCAAAATTAGCATGTATTATTAGTTTTATTTAAAATATCATGTATTATTATTCTTACTTTATATATATAAATGAAATAAATACGTATATTATTATTTATAACGCACTATTTATAGCAAGGAATAGAAATTCAAGGGTCTCTTCGAAATCACCTTGCATTTATTTGTCTGGTAATATATGATCTTGTAATTTAACACAGCTGCTAACAGATAGGATTTGCATTGATATTTGGCTGGGCCATTCGAAATTGAATAAGTGAATCATAACAGTAGCATATTTTAAAAACCTATCTACCTGATCATTAAAATATTTCAGATCAAAACGAGAATACCAACATGAAATGTATATTCGATAAAAGACGGCGTAGAAAGGTTTCCCGTCATTCCACCAAATACTAGCCTGTCTAGGTATAAAATTAGTCTAAAACATTCTTTCCACAAGCAGTTTTCTTTTGACAGGCTATTTCTAACCTCAACACTTAACCCGAGTTTTATTTGTCCAGAAAATCTGAATACTCTAATCTTTAATGTATGGAAGAATATACATCAGCAAACATTCTTTGAATTAAAATAAGAATGTTTACATCTGGTTGAATATTGATATTGAATACATATAAAAAATAATAAAGGATGACTTATGTACTATATATTGGTAATGAAAATTTTCAAATACATTAAATTCCTAATCAGAAGTTTTCTACAGTAATGAAAGAGTGAATTTGTGAATCATAAAATATAAATTAAATTTACTTAATAAAATAATAAATTTTATCAATAAAATTTAAAAAAAAAAATACCAATGTTAATATTAAAATTTTACAGTTATTAAAAAACTTCAGTAATGAAAAGAGATTTATTATTGATATTGAAAATTCGGTATTCTTTTACTGATAATGGATATGCTCTTATTATACTTTTGGATTAATAATGAATTTTACATTTTTATAAACATTGGACATGTTTCCGCGATAGGCAACCTAATGAAAATGTGACAAATTAAGCACAAAATAGCTCTTGTAACAATAGTAATCTGCCTTTGCTATTAATAGTAAATTCTCATTTAAAAACGAAAAAGCCACGGTTTAGTGAGATGACCAATTCAAAAACATATTCCATGTTTTACAGTCTAACAAATCTGGGTGTATAGTGATGCAGTTAAGAAAGGACCCAGGAAGTCTGTAGCAATTTTTGTAATATTAACTTGACTTTGCCATTAATAGTAAATTTTATTTAAATATTTAAGAATGTGAACAAGCCACGGTTCAGTGAGATGACTAATTCAAAAATATACTCCATGTTCTACAGTCTCACCAAAATCTGGGTATATAGTGATACAATTAAGAAAGGATAAATGAGGTATGTAGCGATTTCTGGGAGGACTGTAGTGATTTTTGTAACAATATTAATTTGACTTTGCTATTAATAATTAATTCTCATTTAAAAATATGAACAACCACTGTTTAATGAGATGACCAATTCACTAACACATTTTTGTTTCACATCCATGTTTTATAGTTCCACAAATCTGGGTATATAGTGATACATTTAAGAAATGATCCAAGAGGATTGTAGCGATTTCTGTTATGATGAATATAGATAAAATAAAAGGAAATTTTTAACTAAGTTAAATGGAAAAAGTTAGCATGTTACCCAGGCAAGTTGACCGACTATTGGCCCTTTCCATAATGGCCCTTTTGCTTGGATTGTTCAGTAGAGATCTCTTCGCCAGCGATATATCTGCTGTAACTCGAGTAATAATAATTCTGAAAATAAGTATTCAGTGATTCTTAATAGTTTTCATTATGCACCAAATTATAATAAACAATCATAAAAATTAAGCATAATTTATTAACAATTTATAGATTTAGATTAATTTTAAATTGCATTTATTAATAAAAAATTATCTAATTTTTTATTAATATTTCTTCTTGATAACGCAAAACCTCACTTTTCACAAGTCTCACTCCAAGAACTAAACGAGTTGAAATTTGATGTTCTGCTTCATCCACAATATTCACCACACTTGCTCTCTAGTAATTACTAATACTTTAAAATTTTGAAATATACTTTTTTTTTAAATAAAGACTTTATCAATTACGGGAGCTATTAAAACTGTCTTTATTGAATTAATTGACTATAAATAAAAAATGTACTTTGAAATTAACATAGAACTTCGAAATTTATGGCAGAAGCGAATTGACGTAGATGGGTCATGTTTCAAATAAATGTATTCAAATAATTTGTGTTTGTAGCATCTTACATGTTGTGTATGCAGAAGTTCATTTCATATGAAGAAATAGTTACTAACCTAACAAATGTGTAAAGCATCAGTTTCTACGGAATTAATACTAGAAAACTCGAGGATTAAAATGGATATGATTCGAACTGAAAAGGGAAGCGATTACATATGGTTTACGATGTAGATATGGTTTGGACAAATGAATGATTTGTAATTATCTGCCTTCAGTAAATATTGTAAGTATCTGCCTTTATAATTACCTCTTAATATTTTTTAAAAAGCATTTTGTAAGGCACAACGCTAATTATGAACAAAATTTGAAACTTATTTTTATTTATTAAAAAATTTCCCCCCTTCGTGACAAGCATTTTATTCCGAACCACAGTTTTGTAAGCCAAATACTTAATTTTATAATTTACAAAATGTATCAAGAACTTTTAGACTGCCATATATAAAACTAAGAATTAATTTTATAAAATGCTAATAAAATAAAGCTTCTTACCTTCCCTCGAACCGATGTTTCAGGTAATCGAATAGAGCTTTTTGCATCATATCTGTGACTTCGTAGCCCTTGAGAGAAGGTCCAACCAAAACCACAGGTCGCATTGAAGGCACTACGTCATAAGGGGGAATGTTTTCGGACTAAATGGAAGAAACGAACATATAATAACTTGCATATCCTGCTCATTCATTAAAAATAATAAAAAAAAAATTTTTCTCAGAAAAACATTCTGAGTAGTTGAACATTTTTTTTGTTTGAAATCTTTAAGGTCTATTGTAATCCTGCGTTCTTGACCATTGGGACTTAGCTAAATAGGCAACGTCCAGACTAGAGAGTGTATGGTCCGTCTGTAATGGGAATCGCAACATGATTTAAAAAAAAATAATCCATTTGGCCTACATTTTGAGCAAGTAATTGATCATCGTTTGCCAAATTGAAAATTTCTTGAAGAGGGACGCGAAACCAACATCTATTCACGAAAGGTAAAGGGATATGCATCGCGAGTTTCATCCAGACTTGAGGGAAGTATTTTTAAAATGTTGTTTATTCAAGTTGCTCTCGGATCTGGACGCCGCTCTAAGTGGAACCTTTCAAGTGGGAGGCCTCATTCTCGGCCTTTCGCTGTAGAGAACACACACACACACACACACACACACACACACACACACACACACACACACACACACACACACACACACACACACACACACAAATGAAAAGAGAATGGAAATGGGACATTTTAGAAAATATCTGTTTGTACAGCAAAGTCATAACAGCATTCGTTGTATACATTAATTTCAATGTGCTTCATAGTTAGCCTATCAATATATATATAAAGTGTGTGTGTAGACATACATAAGCTATCTGTAATACTGTATGTCATTTCAATATGTTGTTAAAACGGTCTTGCACTTGAAGAATTTTTATAGAGCACGTGCGATTTTAAAGAACCCAGAAATAAACTTTTTACAACTGTTTAATAAATCACTAAACACCAGTAAATTTATCATTTTCATTATCCCCATAAAAATGATTAGCGAGGAAAAATGTTATATCAAAGCTAGAAAATAATGCACATTAATATAAATGTGAATAAATTTGATAAAACAAACATTGAAAAACAATATGATTAAAAATAAGAATTTTAAGATTCATTCAGCCTAATTATAGCTTATTCTGTTGCATTGTCGAAGGAGTGAGGCCATAGTTGTTTCGAACTAAAAAGGGGCAGTGAACGGGGCAGTGAAGGAGAATGTCAACTCCACTTGACTCACTAGTAGACAAATACGTTTTAACAAACTTTGGTGAAATACTCTGTGTTGTTTTCAAACTGCTTGCGTGGGTGGGTGGCTTGCTTGTTTGTTTCTTCTCACGTGTAACAGGAATGTAAACCACATAAAAATATCCCCAGGGAACGGGATTTTAAAAAGAGATCGAAATAATAATGAATGATAAAGAAACCATACACCAACAAGATGTTTCTAGAATAATATATTATGCTTTACGATTTATTTAAAACATATCTGATTTAAAAATAAAATATATTTGGATTTTAATAGGCGTTTTTAAATTTTAATTGAGGAATAATATAAAGAAAGGATTAATTAGAAAATTATATATATATTATACTATATATTAAAATTATATATATATGTATATCAAAGCAATCCTTCTTCATTGGCGCAACAGTCCCATGGTGGACCAAGGCCGCCTGCCTACCGGTAGATTACGAAACAGGAGATGTTTTCTTTTTACAGGGTAGGGTTGTCAACAACCGCTCAACAGACTATTAGTCATATTAGACCAGGACCTACTGTTTAAAGTGGATTCTGAAACAATGCGAACATTAATGGTACAGACCGGATTCAAAACCGAAACTTGTGGCACCGAGAGCGAAAGCTCTAGACATTCGGCCATCAGGCCTATATCAAAGCAATTAAACAAACCTCAATTCTTTTAAAATATTCAAAAGTTTTCAACACAAGTTTTCGCAAAGAATTTTTCACATTAATTTCTGAATTACATCCTATAGCAGAAGTTCTCATTAATATATGTTCTAGTACAGAAATCAAGATTTTTTTTGAGGTAATATTTTATTTTATATTTCGCGTAGTGACTGCGAAAGTTAAAAAAAATCATTTATTGCATATGAAGGATTTGAGTGAAAAGTGGACTTACTTTTTTAAAGAATGGTTTTTTCTTTTCCTTCGCTGGCGGCGTAGTGACAGTCTTACTACTGAGTTTGTTGTTTCCGAGACTGTCACTGTCGTCTCCAGGTCCAGTTTCCATACCATTCTGATCCACATCGAAACCTGCAATGAATTACCTCATTAACCCATAATAATCTCCTAAGAAGATTTCAATCCTTCAACAGGAGGATTACAGGTTTTTGGTGGAATTATCATCAGCATCTATTAGAGTACATAGTTCTGTTCTACCTACGGGTGTTTCATCAGAAGTCTGACTTCTGCTCTGTGCTAGCTGAAGGAGGAGGACAGTGCCTTCCGAGAAGGGTTTTAGCGAGAACTACCCCACATTTGCGTGTTGTATGGAAGAATCAGAAAACTCAAAACCAAGTAGTCCGACTAATGAGACAAGACGCTGAAACATAACAAACGCCATCGAATATCCTCATTTTTTTGAGCCAGTGGCTACAACAAAGCTGCCAGTGGATTGAACCTCTACCCTAATATGCTCAATAACGGCCTATGTTGACAGTGAGCCACGAATCAGGCACACTACAGGGTGAGATGATTATATATTGTGCCAGCAGTTTTAAACGACCATCTTAAAAGTCGGGGCTACCCGAATTTTGAACAATTATCCCAACCCCATTGCATTTGAAGTGCACATCATTGTACTCAACCCCAATTGAAGAATATTTAAGCCTGCATGTTTATCATTCTGTTATACTTCATAGACACAAAAGCTTTCGTTGTTTTTGAACATTGTTTTTCAAATTTTCTATCAAGCAACCTTTATTCGGAGCCCCAACGCGTTATCTACTTGGCCACTGTGATCTAATTTTCTACATATTCAATTAGAATTTTTCTTTATTCGACTTATATATTCCGTATCATTCCAGAATCTTTCTTATATTAACACTTATATCAATATTTACTGTACTCCCATTATCCGAAACAAAATACATTTGAGTAATAATACATTAATACTAATTTTCTAATGCATTTTCTTTTACATTGAGTATTGGTAATAATAGTAAGCTAATGAAATTATGTAGTTAATTTTCCCAGCTTTCTTTATAATTGTATTATTGACGAATGGAAGCTATTAAAAATTTATAAAACTCCGTACTAAAAAATTCTATTACCTGGAGTAGGTGGAGTTGAACCTCTTGATGTTGATTTGGCATTTGGTATATCATTTGGGATATTACCAAGATTCGTAGAGGAACTATTTTTACTAAAAGCAAACAAATTACAAAATATTAAAATATATATTAGCTGTATTAAATTCGAAACAAAGTTATACACGATGTAGCATGAGATTTTCTAATTCCATTTAAGGATTTAATTATCGATTCAGACATTGAGAATTATGAATTGTTGAAATTATTTACCTTGTGTACAACTTTCTACTAGTAGTCTGCGTTTGCTGTAAGCGTAAGTTTTCTAATTTTACAGGACTAGGGATAAAGCCTACATCACAGCCTTCTTTCACAAGACGACCAATCCACCAGTCATTATTGTATTTCTAAAATATGGAAATCATCATTTATACTTCTACAAGGAAATAAATCCATGCAAATTAGAACAAAAAACTATATTCCAAACATTTCAAGAACATGATAAATCAAACATTTAAAATATAGACAGGAAAAGAAGGATAGTAATGGCCTTTTCTTAATAATTCGATAAACTTTTGATACCTTTGATTTATATTCAAAGCAATTTATATATTTGATTAACATCCTTATGCAACTATACACATTATTTTTCATTACATTAATAAAAAAGAAATGCATAGTATAATTTTTTAAGCAAACATATATTGTTTATATTTTTGGCTTATTACTTTTTCATATTAAATTTATTTAAGAATGAATTGAAGAATTTTAAATATGAAGTTCTGGAATTCAAAGTTTGCCCATTTTAACAAAATATTAGACAAAGAAATTTTACAACTATCTTAAAAATAAATTTGGAATTTAAGTATTGTATCACTTTTTTCCAGATATAATCATATACAATATGATTCAATAGAATTCTGTTGCCTTATATATTAATTTCTTCCAAAAAGGAGAACTTATCAAAAACATTTGAGTGAAAGACATAGTTGCTTCAATGATAAATACAATTAAAACTTTTTTTTATTAATTATATTTTACAACGCCGTATTCTCGACTTGGTTTGGTTTGTCACTCTATGGTCATTTTTTGCACTCTTTAGGCTAATTTAATAGCGACCGAACGAACAGCGTTTAACGTCGATTCCAAACCACTAACAAACATATATGCGATCGCCAGGATTCAAACCTGTAGCCTGTGATACCAAAGCCCAGAGCGCTAGCCAATTGGGCCGTGATCTCGAAGAAAAAAACATCTTAAGTACCATTATAAAACGATACAAGAGAAACTTCAAATTACAGTTACAACTTCTGCAATGTTCTAACTACAGTGTTGCCTATGTAATAATCGCACTACTAAATTCATTTTTCTACATTTTTTCACAAATGTTATTTTATGTGAACAAAATCATTTAAATTCGCAACATAAAGTAGTTCATAGAAATTCACATCTGTGATTTTTTTGCTACCCACCTCTTTAATGTGCAGGTAATCTTTAATTCCGAAAGAGATAGCACAACCGTGCACTGGGGAATCGTCGTCTAAGCTCCCATCGTAAGCGACGTTGGTTCGTACGGCAAATGCAACCGCCTTCGTCTGGAAAAAAACATCATTAATTTTCAAACATAACATTCTTACATTAATCAAAGTAAATAACTATTCGATGGCCAATTGGTTAAAAAGGGCACTTAGTTAGTTCACACATGTGCATTAAACCAAATTTAATATAATATTAAATGTTCATATTCTGTAAATTCATTTTATGTTGTTGTTTCTTATCCCACTTAGTAGATAGCAACATCTAGACAAAGTCCAAGAACCATGTGGTCTCATGAAAGGAGGGAAAGGGGGAAGTTTGGTTTGGTTTGTTGTTCTACGGTCATTTTCTGTACACTTTAGATTAATTAAACCGTGACCTACAGTTTATAGTGGATTCCGAACCAAGCATCACCACCACCACCAAGCATCCATGCCAGCGCAGGAATTTGATCTTGAAGCCTCTAATACCAACGGGTCAGAGCGATAATCAATTGGTCATTGGAAAGGGGCAGCTTCTGTTATGATAGAGAACTGTAAGCAGAAGTCTGACTTGGCTCCATGACTCCGCCCAACGCTCTACATTTATAGTAAATTCCTTTAAATACCTTTGTTGCACGATTGAAAGGTAGGTGGTGAATTATATGCAAAAAATATATTAATTCCATTTTGTTAATATTGTATTTTTTCAGCTTAAAAGATGTCATACATTTTTAAAACTTATTATATGTTTGTTTTATGTATCAAATTATCAAATATATAATTGAGATTTTTACATGTAAGTATTTAATATATATTTTTATTTTAAAATAATATATTTTTTAAAAATACTTAAAAGTTTTATAGAAATTACATACATTAAAAAGTAATACTGTGTTAAAACAGGAAATACTCAGTTATACCACGTGATGTATTCATCGATATATTGATCTGTAATGGTGGATATAAATAATAATTGATATTTTCTCTTTGCCAAAAAAAAAAAAAAAAAAAAAATGTTTGTTCTATTATAACGATCCATTTAACTTATAAATATGTAGCATAAAAATAGATCGTATTTTGTTTTTTACATCTATTTCTAGATTAATCTTTATACTTTCACTGTATCAGAAATCAATACGTCGAGACTTAAGAAGTATTACTAATCAGCAGTAAAACACGCAGTTGTTCTTCTGAGGCAATGTAATGGATATTTTCAAATAAATCGATCTTGTTTTCGTGTTATTTTTTGGGGAAAAAATTAGCAACTGAAATATTATTTTTAATAATGAATAAAAGATTAAGAAGTAATTAGAAAATTTCGGCGTCTATCATAATTTTTTAAATCTTTAATATCGAAGAAATTTAATTGTTAAGAATCGAAATCGAAATTTGAATTAATTAATTGAAATTTGCATAGCTGAAATAAAAAAAAAATCCAAAAAGCCTAGTTTGTATCACTTAAGAAATGCTTAGGTAGAATTTCTTGAATTTAATAATTAAGAAATAAAAAATTATTTTTTGTGAATGTTATTATTGTAAGAAAGAGGTTCACAATTTTTTTTTCTAGAATATATCCGGATAAAATCCTTAGTAAATATATCCGAGGACATTTTACAAAATTACAGTTTTACACACATTAAATAATAAATATTTAAAAAATTATTTCCAAGATTTTTTTTAATTTTAAGATTATAATCTTTTAAAACTTTTGTATACATATTACTTATTGTTTATATTAACTACTTTAAAAAATGGCCATGATGTTTGTAGATCATTTACTTAATTGCAATACATTACCTACATAGTAATTTATACACTTGGTATTGACAAGTTAAAGAACCAATACAATGCAATTTAAAATTAAAAGTTTGCTTTTCACATAATTTCAATCATTGTTTATTTATTCTTCCATTTCATACATTGCTTACATAATGCGTGGGAATTAATGGTGCATAGAAAGTATCTTTCAAATAAAAAAAATTGTTTTTCTAGAAAAACCTTTTTGTAAAAAACGACTAAAATATTAAAAAAGAAACCAGTTTGCAGAAATTTGCTATTCAAAATTTCCATATGTCATTTATCAAGGAGCCAATAAATAGATACCTTAAGAGATTTTAAATCAGAAAGAAAGCCATACAAAAGTTTACTTAATGGAAACGATACTGAAAGTACTAATTTCAGAAATTGGCTTGTAAATTTTTTTTTTGTTCATTTCTTTTATTGTATAATATAATTTCTTATAATGAATCGTATATATAATTGCTAGCAAATCAAAATTGAAAAAAAAAAAAAAATTCAAAATGTTTTAAGCTTTAAATTTTAGAATTAAAAGACAGAATTGTTTTCATTTAATTCCAAAAAATTGACACTTTAAAGCTCTTGGGGTAAGAGGAGCAAACGCTGACCAGACTAGGATTGATAAGCAGAAGTTAGCCTATACAGAAAAAATTTGCGAGATTTTAGAAAAAAAATACTAATATCCAATCCATTTCTCAGTGCCATAGTTGAACAAAAACAAGTTGTCAAAACATCAGAGATACATAGTAGATTCATTATTATCCATTATGCAATATGAAGGGCTTAATACACACTCAATCATTTCGAATGCATCCTAATGGAAGAATTTGCCTTCCTGACAGCCATGATAGCAATGATAAGTGCCCTGGAATAAAAATATTTCCTAAATCTCACCAAGATCTACTGTCCAATTTGGAAGGTACCCAAATCCCGAGACAGGGGCAGGATTTTGATCATTTACCCTTTTCTTATCAAACAAATGGAGGAATTTACTTAACTTCAGATTTCTTCTGCCCATTGGAGCACCACGATATTTGATTTTCTTGTTCTTTTCAGGGGATGTGACAACAACAACCGATGTAGACACGTGTTCTACAGGTTTAAAAAAATATTTCGCTCAACCCTCCAGGATGTTGTGATCCGAACATCCTCAGTACATCTATTTAGCTTCAAATCTAGAAGCGTTAGGAGCTCTCTCGATTAGATGGACTTCGAAATGTTTTGGGGTAATGCAGTTGGGCGGTTTGTCGATGATCTATGGTCCTTTTTTTCATCCTAGGTCTAAACAAATTGAGACCTACAATTTAAAGTGGATTCCGAACCACTGACAAACATCCATGCTATCGCGAGCATTCGAACCTGAAGTCTCTGGTACCAAATGCCAGAGCGCTAGCCACTTGGCCATCAAACCGTTGCCCCCGGTTGGGTGGTTTGGTTTGTCGTTCTACGGTCATTTTGTTCATACTTTAGGCAAAACAGACTAGGACCTACATTTTAAAGTGGATTCCGAACCACACAAACATCTATGCCACCGCCAAAATTTGAACCTGTAGCTTGCGGTGTGAAAGGCCACAGTTTTAGCCACTTGGCCATCCGGCTATTACCTCCCTGTTGGGTGGAGATGGATATGCTATCCCTAGTGTGATTCAGTGCTATCCCTAAAAGGTACGGAAACTTGCAAAGAGTACGATGAACTAGGGAGGAATTTGGGATGAGAATGGAACTTTAGGGATGAACTAGGAAGAAATTTATGATGAACTAGGGAGGAATTTGTATTGTGTGAGAATGGAACATTAGCAGTTGGTTTGCTTGTATGTTGAACTCCCTCATTGTGAAAGCTGAACGGTTAGAATTTCGATAAAGACAGTTAAAAAATGTCAAGAGAAACTTGTAAGCAATTAAATGTTAAAAAGAAGAAGGGGGAAGGCATACTCACCCGCGCCTTCTCCAACTGGGCCAACGCCTGCCGCTCCGTCTCCCGGCGCAGTGCCTCGCGTTCTTCATCGAGAGACAGGTCGGAGGAAGGTTGGCTATAATTTGAGTCCGCCGACCCCTGCACAACAACACCAACACAGTGAGTTTCAAAGAACATTTTACTCAAGATAATTAAAAGAATCTTTAAAATGTACACAATTATTACACACAGTACACAATTATTTTAATTGGCATTATATTTTTTTGGAAAAAACACCACTTGTGATTTAAATATACGTTGTATTTTCAATATCATTGAAACAAAATACTCTTAGTTGAATTATGTTTTAATAATAAGACATAAGTAACATAAAATTTAGTTTATAAAATGAGTTTCAAAATGGCCCGTATAGAATTGAAAACCGAGCATACAAAAATATGTATCTCAATTTTGATATTTTTAGGATTTAATAATAGCCAAAGTGATTTTTTAATAATAGCCAAAGTCGAAAATAAAAAAGAAGAGATTACTAAAATTTACTGATTAAAAAAAAAAAAACTTTTGTACAGACATAATTTATTTTGATCAAAAATAATAAAAATTTCTAAGCTAAAGAATCAAAAGCAATAAAACCTTTAAAAATATCTCCAGTTCTCAAAACATTAACTACATTTTTTACATTTGGTATATTTCTTAGCTTTATCTAACTAGACATTGGATTGAAAATCTATTCCTATTAAAATTAATATGAATACTTTTTAAAGAAAAAAGAAGAAATATCATACTAATTAGAAAATCAACTCCAATTACTTTAAGGGATATAAAAAGCCATTAACTTTTAAAATAATTATTATTAAAACAAATCATGCACTTGGACCAGAATTTTATCCAAATTTAGATATCCCATGATTTTCATTTGAATAAATAAAACAATAAGCATGTACTCTGTAAGTAAAGAAAATAAATAAAAAAAAATAAAAAAATAAATAAAAAAAATCTTAAAGCATAAAGTGACAAATAAAAAATTAAATTAGATATAATAATCAAAGAAAATCTTTACAAAATTAATGTTAAATTCATAGAAATAACGATGGAGTTAAAAAACATTTACAGAAGAAAATAAATTCGATTAAATTTTTAAATATAGCAACAAAACTTAGAAAATTCAATCGTAGCATCTTAAATAATAATGGATAGAATAATAAAGTAACTTTCATTGGCCTTATTAGAAATATACATAACTAGCTTATAAATGAGTAGTAGACAATTCATTTATTATAATATAATGCTAAAAATGCTATATTTATTGATATAATTCTATACATTTGCTATTTTGATTTGAATTATGATCATTTCAGTTTGTAAGTATTACACAAATCTCAATATCAAATATGTCCGCTCACAATAGAATTATACAAAGATCTTAAACACATTTATATGAAATTATTGTAAAATATACAGTCATTTTATATTATTTTTTGAAATATTTTTTTTATGAAGCTGAAATAAATACATTCAATAAATCAATTGAAATGAAAAAATTTATAAATAACAAAAATCTATTATATATATTAAGAAAAATAAAACATCCGAACACTATACATACAACTAATCTAAACATGCCATGCAATAAAAATTTCTCGGATGCCGACAACTTATCTACAGTTAATGATCTACAACATGCAAACAAGCAATAAATATATCAAACACATGATGCTTTTCAGATGGATGATTTCAGTAGCTATGTTTCCCTTAAAAACATTGAACGAAACCATCCATGAGATTTATGAATGTCAATCTGTCGTCAGCGTGTACTTTCATTAGACAACTTTCGATGAAAATAGTAAAGATTCATAATAAAAGTCTATGCTACCGATTTCATAAACCTGCACTGAAAAACTCTGCAGACAAAGCGCAAAAAGATTAAAGAGAGAGAGATAAAGAAAAAGAGAAAAAAGTATAGAAAAAGAGAAGAGAAATAATAAAGAGAGATAGAGAGAGAGGAAAAGAAAAATAAAAGCAGTAGGCGTGTGTAGCTTACCAAAGGAGTATACTTGGACATACCAGATTACCAGGCTAAGTCGTGCAGGCCAACACTGGGGTCAGCAGCATGCGGGAACAAGATACTAGAATCAGAGCTACAGCATAGCACCCATAGAAATACATAACACTTTTGTAAAACGGACGGGTTTCCCCTCATTTCCTAATAACCCACATTCCATTTCAGAAATGATAAAATTATACACTTTGGTCCAATCAATTCGTTTTTGACAATGTATTGTTTCAAAGTAAGTATTCTCTTATCACCCTTAATCATGGTATGAATTTTTTTAGCAATTAATGAACACGCAGTGTGAACCATTCTTTGTACAAGATGCATTTTGATTAATGTGGAAGATTAAAACTGATACCCATAGTCACGGCTCTATGTACTTGAAATTATTTGATCGTAATATTCTCTTGGAACATGCCCATTTTTTAATAATTTTTTTTTACCTAAAATCACACCGAGGTTTCAAATATTTATATACAATGTTTTTTATTTTCAGGAACTGTAGTCAAGAATTGGGAGAATTTATTAAGGGAAAAATACACCACTTAACAATGGGCCGAAATTTTCCATTCGGAAATATTCCACAAGATGCTTTGATTAATGTGGAAGATTTAAACTGGTACCCATAGTCAAGGCTCATGTATTTGAAATTATTTGATCATAATATTCTCTTGGAACATGCCCATTTTTTAATACTTTTTTTACCAAAAGCCACACCGAGGTTTCAAATTTATATCATCATTTTACAATACTCTTTATTTTCAGAAAATGCAACCAAGAATTGGGTGAATTTATCATTGCAAAAATACACCAATTTACAATGCGCCGAAATTGTCCAATTGTACTTTTTGAAAATTAGCATTTTAATCACTGTCACCCAACAAACTTTCCTGGTTTACCGCTCCTGACATCTTTTCATAAAGTTATTTTAAAAATGTACGTAATTTTGAAACAGCTCAAGAGAAAAGATTTTAGATTGTAAAAAACACCAAGAGAAAAGATTAAAAAATATTAAAAACTGCAAAATATTTTTATTTTTGTCATTTTTTGAAAATAATTTAATTTTTAATATTTTTTAATAATTTTAGTAATGATTACATTTATAATTATAATAAATTATCGTAATTTAGTAAAACAACAATACTTGCTTGATAATAATCTTTTTATTAGGAAACATGTTGATTTGTATATAATAGTGTTATAGATAAAAATTGAATAGTATTTTATTATATAGTATTTTATATTTAATAAATTTTTCTGTAACGTATAAATGCATCTTATACGTGCAAAATTATTAAGAGAAACATGAAATTGATGATTGTGTTCTTCGATCGATTGCGATTGTTTACAGATCGAGTTTGACGTTGACCGTTACCATGGTTAAGAGTGACAGAAGAGTTGGAAAGAAAACCAATATATGGAAAATTTCATTAATGCAAAATGCAAAAAAAAAGTGTTATAAGAAAATATATTAGAAAGTGTATTGAACTTAATAAAACAAAACCAATTAAAAAAAAACTATTTCACAATTGTAAAAATTATTATTTTAAAATTTCTTAAATAATTAAAAATAATAGTACAGCTGCTATTTTTGTGATTTTTCATGCAATTATTCGGTAAAAAAAACTGTATTTTATTATGTAAAAAACGCATTTACGAACTTTAACCAATTTTCTAAATAAAAATATATTGTGTTAAATGTCCGTTTTGCAAAAGTAGGATATTTTCCGAAAACTAGTATTTCATTTGATTACAAACAAATTAATATTTTATTGATTTGTGCAGTTGATTTAGCTAGCAACAAGCTAATAATAGTTTTTCCTTCGTATTCAAATAACTTTTGCATAGTGCCAAAAAGCAGTAAGTGCTCCTTTTTAGGTGCTTCAAAATGAAATAATCTGTAAAACTGACAAAAACAAAATTCCCATGCTTTGTAAATATTAAATTAATAACATATTACAATCTCAACCAATTTCAGTTTTATGTTGAGAAAGTAATGTAATAAAGTAACATTCTGTTCATTTCAGTTTGAATTTATAAATAGTTGTGTTAATGACAAAATGTTTTCGAAAATCTTCAATTTTAAGTATAATTTCTTGTGTGTCTTTTAAGTGAAATTTCTTCTTCAAGTGTAATTTTTTAAAGCAGATTTGAGGCTTAAAAATTCAAATAAAGAGTTTTAAATAAAACTAAACTCGTATTACTTTTTTAAAATTATTATTTAATTTTTAATTATTGTTTAGAAAATCTAATACATCTAGACCTTGCTGTTTTTTTTAAAGATAATTAATGATGTATTTAGAATTTATAGCAAATCTTTGTGTACCCTTAGAATTCACAAACGAATTAATAATTAATCATTAAACGAATTAATAATTGTTTTAAATAATTTTTTTCATTTGTAAACACTTGTTTTTCAACTTTTTTTGATTTCCTCTAAAGCATGAACATTTAACATTAAATGTTAGAAAAATATCTCTCAATTAACACTTCATTTCAGACCAATTTATTTATAAGAAATATTTTTATAATGGCTTTTATTTTAAAGGTGCTAAATTTTTGATACGAATAAATGTATGTTTATAAATTTTAAAACAATAAGATATAAACTAAAAATTGATGATATTCCATAATTTAAAAAAAACAAAGCATTATTAATTTCAAAGCATTTCATTATATAAAGCATTCCTTTCGTTCACTACTAAAGGCTTACATGTAAAAGCAATCAAGCTAACAGCACACAAACAACACAGTCATAACAAATTTAAGAACAATGCTGACGAGCACATCTCATTCTTTTAAACATGCAGCTATTTCAGAGTCCAAATATTTTTTTTTAACTTAAAGAATTTAGGAGTGGTAGGGTAATGCAGGGTCATCGAATAAAGATGCCAGTGATTTCGAATTAAAGAAATGAGCATTAAAACCGAAATTATTAACTTAATTTCAATTAAAATCACAGAAAATAATCAAGTTCCTACAAATGCCGTTTCAGTATAACCTTCTTTCGACTAAAACACAGAAAATTTTCGATCAATTTTGGTTCATATTGTATCATCCCACAGTCAAATATTAGAAACTAAGTAACTCTTACCATTTTTCTATCCCTCTCAATGTTTTAAATGGTGTAATTGTTATGTTTGATGTATTCGACGATAGCTTGTATTTGAAAAATAAAAAAAAATTGTTAATAATAGGTAGTTTATTAAGAAGTTGGAAATGTTAATTGTTAATTATCGATATTAACAACAATTTATAATTGTTAATTATAAATTGATAATAAATTATAGTTCATTATTAAGATAAAATATTATTGTTAATTATCGATTATTAACAATAACTTATAATTGTTAATTATAAAGTAATGATAACAATCGAAAGTTTATTATTACGTTAAAAATGTTGCTAATTTTTAATTATAAAATATAACTGAAATATAATTGTTATTTATCGATTATTAACAATAATTTATAATTGTTAATTAATAACAAATTATGGATTATTAACAATAATTTATAATTGCTAAATTAATAATAAATTATCGATTATTAACAATAATTTATACTTAACAATCAGTACTACCAGTAATCAATACTACCTTTCTCTCTTTTTTCATCCTTGTGACTTGGAATGGTCATACAAAACCTTTCTTAATTTTTAATTAAAGTAAAATAACAAAAATGCAAGTTTTATAAAATAAAATTAAAAAAAAAAAAAAAAAAAAAAAAGATCGAATCCTCTTTTTACTCAAAAATTTTATAATTTGGAAAAAAAAAAATAGACATAAGATGTAATTTCACTACAGTAGTTACTGAAAAAAAAATTGATTCAAACGTTGATTGGAGTTTGGTTGTTTTTTTGTAGTTGGATACACTCCCAAAATGGTACGTACTTGTACATAAAGAGGAAAAAAGAATCGATAGTTAATGATTGCGATGAGAATCGATATGAAACGTAGATTTAACGTTATTCATAGTTAGAGCTGTGTATTTTTTCGTACTTATTTCGCAATAAACCTTATGAATCTCCTAAAAATATTTTAAATCCGAAGACATTTTTTGTTTGTTCAAAAATTAATATTTTTATTTAATATATAAATTATGAAGTCTAAATATTCTTTTTAATTAGAAATAAAACTATTTAAGGTATTAAGGCAATTTTTATACAATGAATATTTAGTGATTATTTTTAAAT
Source organism: Caerostris darwini (assembly GCA_021605075.1). NCBI lineage: Eukaryota > Metazoa > Arthropoda > Arachnida > Araneae > Araneidae > Caerostris > Caerostris darwini. Next base: position 188,303 of record BPLQ01013252.1, on the reverse strand, counting down.
ATTTAACACTAAATAATTTTGCTAGATATAAAATTTTAAACTAAATTAATAAAAAAAATATAATCCCTAGTCACAATTATAAAATAATTCGAAATGATTGCAGTTTAATTAATACTATAATTTTTTAATGTGGTAAATATTATAAAAATTATTGACAAAATGCGGATTAAGGCCTTTTGTTTCTGAATATAAATATCATGCAAAACATGCATAATGTATATTTTTGTTATGCACAAACAATATTGATATTGATATGAGATCGTACCAATATTAAATATCGATATTTTTATCGTAATTGAACCCTAATGGTACTACATTTTACTCAAAGTCTTTTTGAGATTAAAATGATGTAAATTGTTACCTTTTTAAAAAGAAAAATTAATTGTAGAAAAGAACAAGTAATCATTGAAAATTACAATAACCTACAAATCAATTTAAGCTAATGATATTATTATAAACAAGGATTTTTGTAACAATACATGAAAAGCAAGGGTTTTAAATTAAACTCACATTAAGGCATTAGGATATAAACCATACAACACCATGTCAAATAATAAGTAATTTCTCCAAACAATGGTGCTTACTATACAAACACATTTTTGCAAATATTCAAACATGATTTCGAGTTTTAGTTGTGTTTACATTTTCATTATTCATTAAATCAATTGGTAAAGACATTAAAATCATCTTTCTCTGGATGTTTGTAGATAATATTTAAAAGAAAACTAATTTTTAAGTACAGGAATATTTTACAAAATTATTTTTATTTTTGATGCAGCTGTCCAGCATTTATTAGATAGTTTTAAGAAGATAAAAATAAGTATTTCAACTCTCACTTAAAATAGGTGAACATTTAAATTTAATTAAAATTTGGATAATTAAAAAATCATATCACAAAATAGGTGAAATATTGATGAGAAATTTGAAATAGTCTCAAAGAAAAATTTAATTACTTGCCCTTTATTTGAATTAAATTGAACTAACTAATTTGAACTAACTTTATTTGAACTAAATTCCTAGTGAAATAACAATATCTTTCACAATCTACTTACATTATATTTGAAATTAATTTTAAGGGATAACAGTTTAAAGGGATCCTAAATAAAGGAGTAAAGGGCTTTTAAAGGATAAAATATATTTTATTGAGCCAGAATTGCAAGATCAGGGGAATCTGATGCATTATTTCAGAACAGTTCAAGAGTCAGGTGAAAACAAATTGCTTACAATGTGGAAAATTGAAGAGGCTGCAAGAAACAAGATGCAGGCTGGCAATTTGTGCTGGTTAGGAAGAAGTGGATTGATTAAAAGATCTCCAAGATAATATAATGCAAACATATTTATTTTTACATACTTCTCTGTGATAAGACAAAGAAAACTTTTCGGGTAATATTTTATTATCAAAATAAATCATTTTATACCATGTTGCAATGTAAGTTCTGTCCATTTTCCCCATTGAAATAAAACTGTAATATGCTAAAACTATAATTGTTTAATCGTAGCATAATCACCAATCTTTTCAATGGCGTCTCCCCAGTTTTTCAATTTCTTTTTTTAAAAAATTGGTTTCGTCTTGGAAAAAAAATAAAAAACAAGTCATATAAATTTTTTTTTTTTTTTTTAAAAGTCAATTCCTACTTTTTTTTGCACTGTATTGCAAAAAGTCCTTTATAAATAATTTTCATTCATTTTTTTAAGCTATCTGGCGACATCTATTGGTAGATATATGCAACTTAAATCTAAAAAAAAACTAAAAATAATTAATTAAATTTAATTACTGAATTGATATTTAAAAAAACTGTATTAACATTCAGTGCCCTCCACTACAAGTTCAAAAAAAATGTATTTGAACTTGAGTGGATAAATAAAAAGTATTTTATGAACGATTGAAAATTTGAACAAGATATATATAGGGAGAGTGTGAGCTAATAGAAGGAATTGAAAAAAGAATCTAATCTAGCTTCATTTCACACTTTTTCATTAAGTTCGTCTAAATCCTGCAATAGAATTTTGCAAACTTCTAAAAAGATGGTAATAAGTTCGTGCAGGGTCGAAAGAATATGGTGAATGAAGAATAATTTACCACCAAATTCTTCTAGAAGACTTAACCAATCTTCTATACTGTTTGGCACTGCCATGCTGCAGGATCACTCCTTTATTAACGAAGATCGTTTTTCCTGCAAAAATGCTTTTGAAAGAAAAACGATCTAAGTTACTGAATGAAAACTCAACGATTAATGTTTATCACCTAACCGTTATATGCCATCATACCATATAAAGAATCTTCTTTGAAAACATAACATTTCGTAACCTTAAATGACAGCTAGGCCACTGACTATGACGCTTAAAATTATTATAGAAGATACATTGATTATCATGGTTAATTAGAAATCTAATTTGTATTATAATTAAAATGGCCAATGTTATTATTATCGTAATTATCAAAATATATATATATATATATATATATATATATATATATATATATAACTTTCCCCAAATAATTCTACTCTTTACTATAACTTTTATACAAATGAATAATTAAAAGAGGGAGAATTGAAAATCTATGAGAATACACAACACTGTATCAATACTTCTCTAAATAACTAACAATAAGTAAACTTAATATTAAAATTATAATGCAGATTAATGTGGCACAAATATATAATGTATATTAAATACAGTAGAGTTTCTTTGAGATAATTTAAAATTCTAAACTATGCATAGATTTTTAAAAAAAATTTCCAGATTAATTTTCTAACTTTTTTTTATATCTGTAATTCCTCATAAAATCTTTCAAGAAACATACGGTGCAACATTGAAATAATGTTAATAACACTTCACCAAGAAAATTAGTATAATAAATTAAAATGCTTACCAAATTTGAAAAATGACCACTTTATGTGAATAAAAAATAATTTTTTTTAAATGAATAAATAATAAAAATGAGATAAAATCATTTTTTCCTTGTTTTATTTCTATATTATTACCAGTTTAATGCCAAGTCAAGCAAACAAACAATCAAATAAATTGTAATAGCTAAACTGATGTTTATTCCTTAAAAATATCACTTTAAAAAAAAATAGAGCATTATTTTAGAACAAATTTCTTCAAAATCCGAAAGTATAAACTGTTAGAATTATATTCTATACGTGTTTACACAGTTTTACTTCTTTTTTATTAATATAAACTTACTCATTCACTTTAGAACCAGAACTATAATTCGTAGTCAAATTTTCGGGATCATATGATAAATCATACCTATAATCATTAAAAATATCATATTTTTATTAATTTTGAAAATTAAAACTATAAATCATGGTAAATGTAAACGGTCAAAAGCAATACATAACACACAGTTTTCCGCCTATTTATTAAATACTGACGGACATCGGGTAAAATATCTATGAAACATTAAATCAAAATAGAATGATTGTTGACAACTGTACGACATCACGAGTGAACTGATGTTTATTATAGAAAAGGTAGCCTAAATAATCGTTTTAGTCCAGAATTAAAAATTAATGCTTGCAAGAGTTAACTCGTAATGTTTTGAAAAGGTACAATATGATACACTAGTATTCTCGATATAATCCGTTAAGGCATTATTTAGTTCACGTAATTAAAAAGTTAATACTGACGGACAGCGAGTCAAATGTAACTTATGTAAGTTAACAATCTAACTTAAACAGCTTATGTAAGTTCAGTAAGTTTAACTAATAGGAAAAGCTTAAAAATTAAGCAATTTCTTATGCTCAGTACATGAATGTTATTAGTCAATAATACGGAAGACAAGTAAGGTTAGCAAATTTAAATATAGCTTTATTATACACCTATATGAATAAAAGTGCAAAAGGAATATATTCTTAGTAGGTAAGTATTTTTAAAGGTAACTAGAACATACTTTTGTTAAAGTAATGAAAATAACTACGCAGCCAACATAATGACATCAAACGCATTGCTAAAGCTGCTGTCCATCTGTCATTCATTCATTAAAAAAATGGTTTAGAAATTGAAACCACAATGCATAAGAACGATTGCTGTTAAAGCAAAGTTTTTCTTGCACACTTGCAAGAAAACTAACAACTTAAAAATTCTAATTTGGACGTTGCATCACAAATTAAATGATTATAAGAACATTATTCATTCACATTATTATTCACCGCAAATTGCTCAATTATAAGAACTTTACAAAAGTTATTGCTGAATTTTAACCCTTAAGTTGGGTTGCGACTTTTTGCTTATAATGATAACATATTTAAACGTTAATTTTCTTTCTCCTTGTCCTGCAAAAATGGAAGTTTTTGACTTGCATCATTTTGTGAGTGATTTGTAAACTTAGAATTTCTAAAAAGCCTAAAATGTACGGTTTTTAATTCAAAAAATTATGTGGTAAAAATTAAATTATTTAAATATCCCAGCTAAAAATTAAATAAAAAAACTCACTTTAGTTTAAATTTTTATTTAATTTTTTCAGTTTTTTTAAAAAAATAATCGAAATAAACAAGGACATATTGGATGAAGAAAAAAAAACCCAATAATTAAGATTTTTAATATTTTTGTTTCAAGGGACCTTGTTTTGGTTCCTTGAATTATTAGGGACCAATTAATTAAGATGTTATCCAACTACTAAATAGAAGAACTACATTTGAAGCATTCATATATTCATCGTGATAACAACTGAACTTCAAGGTCAGGGCAAATAGACATCTACTGAAAAGTTTTAACGCGATAGATTTACATCTTTATATGATGCATTGTTTCGCAGATCTTCTACATTATTACCCATCTGACATTTTATTTTACAAATATTACTTTTGAAAGCAACACAAATATTACTTTTCATTTCTTTTATATTATGATCGTTAAGAAACATTATCTGAATATTTCTGCCTAAAATTATTGTTTCATTAATCAAAGAAGAAGCGAACTATATCTCAAGCACAAGAGTTTTACTTCGTTTTAGCACAGTGTCGATTCAAATATAGATTCGAAAAGTAATATCATGATTGTTGAATTGTGATGCCATTGTTAGTCAATACATTAAAGGATAAAATAACTATAATAAACCATTTTAAAAGAGATCACAGAAAAAGTATTAAAAATTGTTGAGCAGACAATGTATGTGTAGTTTTAATAGATCGATAAATAGCTTCTTGATCGAGATAAAAGGATAACACCTTCTTAAATGTCAGATGTCATCCGAAAAAAGAGGACTATTTAATTGATTGAAAAAAATATTTTTTTAATAATCCTCATTTCGAGTGATTTTGCTGTATAAAAATAATGAAAAATTAAAATAATTGTTGAAATTTATTATATTTATAATTAATTAATATTGTTATGAAGGAAATTTCGATATGTGTCAATTAAAAGTTGGTTAGATATTTATATACTTGAACAATGCTGTTCGACCGAGTTTATTAGTGGAAGATTACGAATTATTTACTAATTATAACTGGTAATTATTATAAAAAGTTATTTATTATTTATTGTATATCAAATGATTCCATTTGAAGTAGAAGCACATACGAATGATTAAATATAACTATACGAAATATGATCCGGACATAATGGACACTTAAATGGAAATCCAACATTTTATGTACCCACAAGACATTTCATTCTTCGTCTGCATGACAACCTAGCTTTTGATTTTGTCTCCAAACATCAACTTCAAAAAGTCGAATCTTTGACGTCAGGACCTCCTACGACGTCACTGTGACGTCAGTGGATGGGGTGGAGGTCTACTTACGCAGGCGCAATATGGTTTCGGTCATCCAATTTGACGTCAGAAAATCCAACCTTTTTTTTTTATTATTATTTTACTTTCTGGAATAAACTTTTGACGTAACATATATACTTTTTTTAAAAAAAATACAGAATTCCTTTCGGTTTTTCTTGTCCTAAGACAGATTTGTTAAAAAGTTTTTTTTCTGAACGATCTTGATATAGTTTTCTTTCCAATGGGGCAAAACAAAAATTGGCAAATCGCCAATAGAAGTGTTGTTATCTCCAAGTAACTAATACAAGATTTGTTGCTGGTATTTAAATACCAACAAGATGTTTCATAGGTTGTTGTAGCTAATTCGCTTCTGCATTCGAATTAGCTCGAAATACGATGTTTGGATTGAAGATTAATAATTTCTTTCAGTAAATCGAATAACTGATCCAAGTAAAATCTTCAAAGAAATAATTAAACCAAGTGATTTGATTCTAATACTACAAGTATAAAATAAATTTAGGTTTTTAATATGCATATACATTTGAAAAAAAAGTTTACAAGTTTTTTTTTGTGAAAATTTTTCTTATCGTAAAAAAAAAACTTTCAAGGATGCATGGTTCTTTTTTTTATTTCAGTTATATATTAAATTTTAATTCATTTTGATTCAAGTTAAATAGTTTTTTTCAATAATTTTTATACGTATATTTATGAAACACATGTAAAGATTATGCTGAAAAACTACAAATTTAGGAAATATTTAATTATATATATCTATACAAAAATAAGTTTAATGAAGTATAATTTAAAATAGTTTTTGAAATTAAAAAAAAAAAAAAATCCTAGAAATTATTTTGTATACGATAGATGCTACATACAACAATCGAATTTATTTTTCAAAAGTAATTTAGATTTTAGTCAACTAAAAAGTACAACAGATAAAAAATAAAAATTAAAGCCTTTTTTTGGAAAAAAAAATTATTTTATTAAACTTTAAATATATATTATAATATAAAAATAGTATATATTTAAAATTTAATAAAATAATATTATAATATTATAATATAATATTATATTATAATATAATATTATAATATAATATTATAATATATTATAATTTTTATAAATTAAAATATATATTTAAATTAATTATTTAAAAAATATATTATACATTATAATTTTAAACATATATTATAATTACGAAATTTAATAATTGTTTTAAAATCTCATTGGCTCATTAACTAAATTTTTAACCACTACTAAATATATTATTACAAGAGTCAAATTTTTTTTATAGACAAGTTTCAATTATCATTATAAATTATTTATTCCAAGAAATTTAAATTTACCAAGACTAATAAAATTACTTCATTTCAAACAAGCCGGAAAAATAAATTACGTGCATCATCATAACATTTTAATACAAAGTAAAAAAATGTAACTTTTGCATTTTTTAGGATTGACAAGTTTAACAAATGAAATTTTATTCATTCCTAACTTATAATAATATTTAATATTTAATTATTAATATTCTATTAAGACTAAGTTGAAAATCGTTGATGAACTACGTTTAAATTTTCGATTGTTATATTTAATAACAACACAACAGAAAGTTTTTCTTATACTTATTAGAAAAACAACAACTTTTTGTTGTGTTAGTCAAAAAAATATATGAATACTTCAATATAAAACTTTTAGTTTGATTTATGTATAAGGTGATCGATCACAAGATATCATTTTATATTTATTGACCAAATTCAAGCATATTTGCACAATACAAGATTATCATTAAAATTAAATAAAAGCCCATTTCAGCCTATATTCCCCCCTCCCCCCCTATTTATTGAAAATAAAACATCTACCACAATAGACAGGCAAACTAAAGCTACTATAATCAAACGCAGTTTGTGAGTAAAGTTAAATAAAATCAAATAATATTGTGGATAAAATTAAACCAAGAAATTGCATACTCACAAATTATCTACGTACTAACTACAGACATTACAGCATTCACTGAAAACGAATTAAAATATGTTGTTTACACAGTAATATGTAGAATGGAACATATTTTACCTGTTTTTTAACGCCAGCGTTTAGTTTCTTGATGGTTTTCGCTAGAAGGCGTTTACTCATAGTACTGGGTGCTATGGGCATTCTGGGAAGGATATAATTGCTGATCACGTAAAACCTTCACCACAATTGATATCAAAAGCACCTGCAGTTGCAGTTGAATATTGGAGAGTGTTCAGCAACTTAAGTTGTTTTTCAGTCTCAGTGGATGGGTTCTTTTTCTACTGAATGAAACTGGAAATATGGGAAAAGCTGAATTTCTTCTAATGTTGAAGATTTTTGCATTCTTTTTAAGATCACACTATCAGTAAATGCAATTTTAAGCACTATTTAAGACGTCAAAAGAATACAATAATAAAGATAGATTTTCTTAAAGTATTCAATTGATTTACATAAGAAGTAAGTGAAATGCTTTTATATTAAGTCAAATCAACTGGCTTCAGTTTTATAAATAAAAACTTTGTTTTTAAATATTTTTTTTTCAATTACAGTAAAGTATTGAAGTTATAGTACAAAAATAAGATGCCAATCTTTAGTAGATTGTATTTAAATTCTTCTGCAGTTGTCAATTGGAATAAATGCTTTTAACAAAATATTTACAATTCGAGGGGAAATCGAAGACTTAGCACTTAGAAAAGTAACTTTTTCTAGGAAATATTTTTCAAGCTAAACTCAGCAACTGACGGCAATCTTCGAAGAATTGTTGTCAAATTATCTTTTATATGCAAATCTCAAACATCTACAAAATTGCAAAAGGATTCATTCATTTTTTGTTGATGTTGTGCATATGTAGGTAGGGACGGTCAATATTTGAGCGTTTCACGACAATATGACACTTATAAAAATGAACACTAAAACATTAGAATGTTTAATCAGACAGGCTGCATAGTATTAGCATAGTTTCAATCAAATTGCCACGATGATTTCTTTGAACACCTAGTAGACGTTTAAAAGCTTCTGGTGAAATAGACACGGAATGTAAAGATACTGTCCTAGTAAAGTATTATATCAATAAAAAATAAACAATTTCACCTGATTGTTTAAGCAGACTTTTCGAAATTCTTTGCACAGCAATAAAGTAAGTCAACGATTCCTGAATACAGTCAGAATCTAAACATAGAGAATGACAGCATTCTTTTGGTCTGTTGTTGTTAAGCACTTGGTGTAGTTCTTACTAATAAAATAATTTTTACAAGACTTTTTATCTTGGAAACAGTGTTGTGCGTTTATTCATAAGTGTAGCTTTGTACGGAATATAAGCTTTTTTTTAAAAAAATCCAACAGTTTTTTTTTCTTCTGCTAAGGCAAATCTTTTCTTACAGAATAAACTTACTTTCTTCATAAAATATCTGAGGCTGACGAATATATTTATGTGTGTCTAAAAATTTAAAAATTCATTGTACAGGTTTGTTTTCGATTCAAAAGCAAGTGCATCAAGTCTTACAACATTTTTTTTTCAAAGTTCCTAGTTGACAAAGTAAATGAACAATGTTCAAACTTCTTTCCAAATTAAATTAATTTATTATTATTATTTTTTTAAATTTTCTTCTAAATTATTAACAAACGATGTCTGTATACATAATTGGAAAAAAACTTCCGTGCAGCAGCCAATATTTACTTAAAATATTCTATTTATATGAACTTCAGCAAAGATTGCATCAAAATATTCAAAAATCTGGAAGATCGTTTTGCATTACATAAAAACCTTTCAAGCAAATATGATTTCTAAAAATTTTTGTTGTTGTTTTTGGTCCCAAACTTTGAGCGTCCTTTTCTAAACAAAATATTTCTCCAACTTAAAACAATTCAACTTACCTCTCGTTCAAATACATTAAAAATCAAAACAAACACATTTTTCAAATTCTACAAATTGCAAACCTAGCGTAAAAATTTACCACTCTTCTGTAAGCCAAAACACGAGGGAAAATTATCCTACGACGGGAAAACTTTTGAGAGAAAGAGAGAGAGAGAGAGAGTGTAACGTGAAAATTCTCGGATAGAACGTTCGCTCGGATGTTTTCTTGCCCCTGTACCTCACTTCACTGATCCAACCCCGAGCAACATGGCAGCGCCCCTGTGACTGAAACTCTGACGTCAATTGGGCGTGGACGAATCAGAGAAGAGCTCGATACCTGCTGCAGTCGAAAGAGCTATAGACCAGCCTCTGATGATCAGCTGAAGAGTAAGGGTCAAACTTGGAGGGAAATTCTGGGTTTTTACTTGCGAGTTTGAGGGGGGAACCTAGATTTCATTCACGATTCTGGAAAAATCGATATCATGACAACTTTCGCTTGCAGGAAAAGTGCTATTTTAAGGGGAAAGCATTTTCTTTGACATTTTCGTTTTTAAGAACTTTTTTTAAAAGGAATTTCTTAAAAGTCTAGTAACAAGTTTTGAAATAAATTACATGAAACTTTTGCTTAATGCTATTACGTGGAAGAATTTGCAAATATTTTTCAGAAATAAAATATACTTCATAATTTAAAAGTTCTTATTATAATAGCAAAATCAATTTTTAAAAATATTTTTTTGAAAAACGTTCTAACAATACGAAAAAGTAAATCGCTGTTTTGCATTTGATAAAAAAAAACGGTAAACAAGAATGGAATAAGTTATGATTTTTTTTATAGATGGATTTTTAATTAAAATAATAACAATGATATGCAACTAGCTGTTCATTACATGGAAGTTTTATTCAATATTAAAAACATGCTGCACAATTTTTATTTAGCCAAGATTTCGAACTCAATATAAAAGTATTAGTTTCTGTAACTATAGGCAAAACAAATCAGCATAACAACGTGGTGAAATGTCTTGATTTTGGTTTGGTTTGTCGCCCTTTCATTTGTGCACATTTTGGGTCATCACTACAATAATTTTGTGCAGATTTTGGGTCGTCACTACGGTAATTTTTTGCACACTTTGGGGTAATTAAACTGGCACGACCTACAGTTTAACATGGATTTCGAACCACTAACAAACGTCAATGCCAACAGCCAGGATTCGAACCTGAAGCCTATGTTATCAAAGTTCAGAGCGCTAGCCAATTGGCTGTCAGGTAGTAAATCTTTATGCTAAATTTACAGAAAAATGATAAATACGTATGTTCGCGCCAACGCGCAAGTATACCCCTAGCGGCGAAAATAGAGTGTGTGTACGCATGCGCCTGCGAGCGCATAAGTGTGAGTCTTCAGTGTAACGCCAGAGAGGCAAGAGAGAACATCACGGCTACGAGTGGCTGTGACTGTAATGTAAATAAAGTGTTGTTACGTTTGCATTGTGATAACTTATTGTGTAAGTGTGTGAGTGTGATACAGTCCGCTTGTGAAAGAAAACATGTGTGAGTGGTGTCAGTGCTATTGACGACAACAACGTAAATGAAAATACATAAATAAATACATATCAATTTTCTTCAAATTTGATAATAAATGTTTAGAAAAATTCGCAGAAAATAATCGTAAGTTGATAGAAAATAATTTTTTTTTACTGACCGACTCTTATTATACTTAATTGATACAATGTTACATATAATTTCAATTAAGAATAAATATTACCAATGATTATCAGCAATTTGATTTTGCTGAAAAATAATTAATAAACATTTTAATCTGTCCATTTCATAAATTTTTTTTTGGTAATTTAAATGTCTTATAGTCTTTTTAAATAAACTCTAATAATTTTTCTATTGTATAAATCATATTAAATGATGTAAAGTAATGTGATTGGTATAATATAATTAATCCATAAATTCACATATTAAAAACAAAATCTCGATGAATTAATAATACAATTCGTTAAAAATAATTCGTTACATATTACTGAAAGAAAAGTTGATTTCGAGAAATGCTATTTTTTTTCTTCCAAATTCTTTATATCATATTTTTACTGTTAATGATAATAAAGCATACAATATGAAGATTTATTCAAATTCATACATTATGATGTATTAGCAAAAATGGGGAAATTTTTAAATCGGCTATCGATTGTATCGATTACCTCATCAAATTTATAAAACAATTTTTATCCAAGGCTTTTATAACCCAGTTAATGAAAATTAAAAACATATTGAATCAGGTAATAGAAATGCTTCAAAAGAGTACTTCAAATGAGTTGAGAAATTTAATAAACAAATCATGATCCAATGAATCAACGTGATCCAATGAAGGTATTTTTCAACCTACAGCTTAATTGTGCTCATCGCTATATAGAAAAAGGAACTCTGGGTTCGACTCGCTTATCAAATTTCGAAATGAACTTCGCCCTGACCCATGAAAAAAAATTAAATAGTGTAACATTGCAGCAAAACTGTATAGCAGCTCAATGTAAAAAAAAAATTATTGATCTAGTTTCATTTTCAGATCTATCGTATTATTAAAATGATAAACTAATGGGCTTTGTTTCATGATTGTCCGACTTGTGGGAATATTCTCTGCTAATTCTCAAGCGTAACACACGCCAGTCTTAATGAGAGTCTCAAAATGCATGCAACGACAAAAACTTTATACTTCTTTGATTGCAATTACAAAAAGTGATGAAATATTTTATTATGCACTTAAATACATAAAAAATGCAACACCAAGAAGATTTGGCAGTAAAAATTTGGAAATTTCAAAGTATAAGCAGCTAAACAAGTTATAATAAATATATTATTATAACAGGCACATTGAGGGCACGACGATACGTTGATGAGATACTGAAGCCGGTTCTGCTACCTTACATTCAGCGGCTGCAAAATGGCATTTTCCAGTGGGATAAAGGGAGAGGGTACACAATATTCATCAACAGACAAGGCTTGCAACTTGCCCAATTGCTTCCTTGACCTGCAATATCTCCTGACTTCTCACCATATCTGAATATATCTGGGTTGTGATTGACTGCAGTTTGTCTGCTTTGTATTGTTGTTGCCAATACTTTGTGATCTAGCGCCAGCTGGATCAAATTCACGAGTTCGTGCATCCTTGAGAAATGAAGCACTAAAAATGGATAAGAGGAAAGCAAGCAGTATAACTTATGAAGAAAGAAAGATAGCAGCTTCTTTCAGTCCCGAAGACGGGGTCATCCAAGGGAAGAATGCCCCCCCTGCCTATTTGATCTAGCTGGGTGTAATAGGAAGACCTTATTCAAAGGGAACAATTATAAGCACCTATCCCAAGCACGAAGGAGGTTCAATGGTTTACCAGTCCTGCCAAACAGGGAGAGAATATGCTGATTCCATCAATGTAGCGCAAGTGTGGCTCCGGACATCTAAGGGCATCCCAGACCTGTGTCTGGTTTGTTCCAACCTCAGTTGTAGGACGAACTGTGGAGGACGATTGAGAGCATATGGGCTTCCATTCCTCAGGACACTATACATTATACCTTTTAGGGTTACCGCTTACATCGCTGAGAGAGGTGGACCTACTTCCCACTGATCAGCCTGCGCATTTCATCACAGCATAAAATTATTTTATAAATAATATCACTTATTTACATATGCATTTTCTGTCAGTGTATCAGATTTCACCACATTCTACCTACTCTTTTATGCGTTGCATTTTCTATGTCGGGTAATATGCTGAAATTGAAATTAAGGATGGTAGAATGTTTCCATTTGTTAATGAATATACTATCTATTTGTGTAGTGTAAAAATAAGAGAATAAAAACTTTTGCATATTAATTTTTGAAAAAACAACAACAAAAGCTTTCTGTTACAACACTGTTCACCTATCGTCATTCGTCATTTACATACTGGATCTGTAGCATATTCAACGTTACTCAGAGTGGCCCTAATGGAAGTCACCTATTTATCATACATAAGATGAAAAGAGGGTCTTCTTTGGAGTTTTTCTAAAGTAACTGACACACATCTGTGTTATCCATAAGGAAAGCTATGAAAACAACCAAGCAGCCAGTCTGTGCTAGTTACCGAAGTACAGGTTGTCTAATTAAACAAATGGAGATCTTCTTCCAAAACTTCCACGGGGCATTCTTATTGATAATTTGACTAACCAAGCCATGGTTGTTTATTTCATGAATTAAGCAGAAATTATACATTATAAACTCTCAATTTAGTAATTCACATTACATTTGCTTAATTATTATGCATCTACTTAACAATAATGAAAAAAAAAGATTAATTTCTCTTGTTATGAACATTAAATATGCATTGTTTACATAAATTATTTTAATAAACAACTTATTTTGCTAAGATATTTTTATTTAGCACTATTTATGTAGCATATTCAATTTTGAAAATTCTATTTGAAAATTTATCAACTAGAAATGATTGGAAATTCTTATGAAAATCGTCAGTATAACTTTATTAATAAAACCAATTTTACTTCATTTATTATTAATAAAATTTTAATTAACTATAAATGTTTAATTTTACATATTAGGATAATTAAATCGTCGAAAAAGTGTTGTACATGGGAACGAAATACAGAATTCTCATATTTAATTAATTTATTTTTTATTTATTCAGAACACAATTTCTGTACAGATTGCATTGATGAATCTTTAAAAAAAATGTTAACTAGGATAATTATTAATTGCATAATTAATAATTATATCATTGCATTTATTATTATATTACATGCGTAATATATAATCTATAATAATACACGAATGTATTGCTTTACTCTTAATTATTTAAACTTTTTTGTTCATTAGTAATCAGCGTAAAAAAAGTATATCATTACGCTATTAATTTTTATTGAAACAAATATATTAGTGCAAATTTAACTATAAAAAGGATTATACTTTCAAAAGATTGCAAATAAAAAAATAGTAATTAAAAAAAATAGGTACATTTTTAGAAAAATCCCAACTATAGCTACTTTTTTTAAATATAACTTCAGATGTTTTTCAAAGATGTTTTCAATTTAAGAAAAGCATGTCAAATTAAACGTTATAAATGAAGATACAGTGTAAAAATTGAAAAGCAGAATTGAAATGTATGAATTCCTAAATGACAGCGCAACTTAATATTGTGTTTGCTGAAACATATGCGATTAAACTGTTACACTTGGATGCAGATGGTCTGTTGAGTTCTAAATACATTGCAAATATTTAACAAAATACTGATACAGAGTAAATGATAATTTTAATAATTACTATAAAATTTTAATTAAATTTTCAGAAATAATGATACTGCTGTAATTAAATTATATCTTTCTACGATTTTGATAATAAGTAAACATCAAAATTACTTCCCTAGGGCTAATTAATTTTCTTATTAAATAATTGTTTTATTACAAAACAGTTTTCAGCCATTGCTTTCAGTAATGGGCAGAATCAATGGTTTATTATGATTATTAAATCATGGAAAACATTTTTGTACATGGAAACGAAATACAGAATTCTTATATTTAATTTATTTTGTAAATTTTTCATTTATTCATAACACTGTTCAGTACAGATTGTACTGATAATTCTTTTACAAACTTTTGAATGAATTATTAATTGCATAATTAATAATTATATCATGGATGGCTATGGTTGCATGTATAAGTATATTCATCGTCTAACTCGGTCTGCTTGATCAGAGTTTTCCAGTTTTTCTAACATACATCAAGCAAATATCTCTGAATGTAATCCTGGAAGACAGTTTTTAATTGTCAAGAATTGCTTATGGTATACTTATGTTGAACGTAACGAAGTTACAGTTATTTCAGCTAACTCAAGTACAAGAATCTCACAAATTTTTCTTTTTCTTTTGAAAGTATAAAATTGGGAGAAAATCGTTATTGATCAATAGGCTTATCTTAAAGCAGAATATTTGAAGGTCAGGGAGAAATTACATATAACGAAATTGTCGTCAAGACTTTTATCCCTTTTTTTTTATCTCAGTTAATTCGAGTGCTAAATTGATTCCATTTCAAAATAGCTTAGATCAGCTAAAAACATTTCCTTTTGCTTCATGGATAAAATTCGAAGACAATCATTATTGGTCAAGAATAGATGATCCTAAAGCAGACTTTTTAAATGCCAGGGAGAAATTATGTATAACGGAACTGTTGTCAAGACTTTTATTCCTTTTTTATATTAGTTAACTCGAGTATAAGCTTGGTTCAATTTCAAAATAGCTTGGTTCAATTTCAAAATAGCTTGGTTCAATTTCACTTAGCTCAAAAATAATTTCTTTTGTTTGTGAGTGTAAATTTGGAAGTCAATCATTATTGGTCAAGAAAAGGCTATCCTAAAGCAGACTTTTCAAAGGTTTGGGAGAAATTGCACATAACGAAACTGTTGTGAACGGTTTATTCCTTTTTTTATATCAGTGAACTCGAGTACAAGCTTGGTTCAATTTCAAAATAGCTTGGATCAGTTCAAAAACATTTCCTTTTGTTTTAGAGATAAAATTAGAAGTAAATCATTATTGGTCAAGAATGGATTATCCTAAAGAGAATTTTTAAAGGTCAGGGAAAAATTATGTGTAACAAAATTGTTGTTAACACTTTTATCCCTTTTTTTATAGCTTGGGTCAGCTCAAAACATTTCCTTTTGTTTGAGAACATATAACTGGAAGCCAATCATTATTGGTCAAGAATAAAACATTCGAAAGCAGACTTTTTCAATTTCAAAATAGCTTGTATCAACTCAAAAACATTCCCTTTTGTTATTGAATGTAAATTTGGAAGTCAATCATTATTGGTCAAGAATAGGCTATCCTAAAGCAGACTTTTTAAAGGTCAAGGAGAAAATTATGCACAGCGGAACCGTTGTCAACACTTTTATTCCTTTTCTTATGTCAGTTAACTGGAGTAGAAGCGAGATTCAATTTCAAAATTGCTTGGATCAGCTCAAAAACCTTTTCTTTTGTTTTTGAGTGTGAAATTGAAAGTCAATCATCAATAACCAACAATATATTATTCTCTAGCAAATTTAATACGCAAGGAGCTAAGGAGTTATTGAAGAAAAAAATTATATTAAATTAATTGTTGATTAATTCTTTTAAGATAATATTTTATTTGATATGTAATCAGAAATTTCTTTTTACACCAAACCAAATGTTAAAATATTTAGTTCTGCTTTATAAATACGTAGATAGACTCCAAATAATAAAATATACTCTCAAAAAATACCATTTTATGAAAGAAATCAATGATCTTTAATGTTTTTTCATTTGAAATGTCTTTTTTTTCTAATAAAAGAACATTCATCGCTTGGGAGTTACTTTTTATAGTTTGAGAACCACTGAAATAAGGAATTAATTTTTATGAAATTTTTTTAAAGCTATAAAATAAGGTAAAAAAGGAATTTAATGCTTATAATTTTAATTAAATTCATTTCTAATGCATTTAGTATTACCACAATTATTGAAGAACCTTACCAAGCTTAAAAATAAATAGTTGAAAGTTTCCGAGTTGAAAATAAACACAATTACCCATATAAGAGTTTATAAGACTTCTTAGCCTCAAGTGACCTAGTTGTTAGCTCGACAGACTTCTGAATTGTGGGAGTTGGGTGCGAAGCCCCCCAAATACGTTGTAAATACAGGAACTCCCCAAGCGTTTTGGGAATTTCCTGTATTTACAACGTATTTTGAGTGTATTTTTTAAGAAGAATTGGTGTTAACTAATTAGAAAATTATTTCTGAGGAGATACAAAAGAATGATTTCATTTCATAGAAAATGGTCAATTTATTAAATGTTATGGATGACAAATAATTAATCATCTAGTAAACTTATTATCCTTGAAATCCTAATTGAATTTTCTGCTCTTCTTAAAATTTTAACAATAACAGTTTTGTTTTACAACTCAATAAATAGATTGAATTTCGTAACATGAACAACCAGATTATTAGCCAATTTTTAACAAATAATTATTTTTGTTTCGTTTTAGCCTGTCTGTTAACATTTATGTTTATATCATTTATAAAATATTTTTATTATATTTTTCTTTATTTCGTATTTATGTAATTTCATAACTTGATAGAATTTTTTATAATTCAACTTTTTATATATATTTTTTATTATTCTTATTTTTTTTTAACTGTTAGAGTATATAGTTCTAGATACAAGGTTGAAGCTTGGAATAAAGTACCAAAATGTCTCATTGTCTCACCGAAATTCTCGTTATATAAAACGTGTATCTTCATATACACGAAATACATATCGATCTTCTTGGCAATGGAATATTAATTCACCTTTTCAAACATGAAGGGTGATAACAATCTTCTGTGCAATAAACTTACTTATATCGATCATCGAAACTTATTAAGTTTTGCACATCTTTCATAAACAATTTCTAAGTAATAACAGCAATCAATATTGATTATAAGAAATATTACTGATTTTTCAAGTACGACGAGCTTCACAGAACTCAAGATAGTAATATTTCATTATACAAAATTTATATATATATATATATATATATATATATATATATATATATAGAGAGAGAGAGAGAGAGAGAGAGAGAGATGATTTTTTATTTTATTATTTTTGTACTAATATATATATATACACTGAAGTGACAAAAGTCATGGGATAGCAATATGCAAATTTTCAGATGGCAGTAGCATCGTGTAGAACAGGTATAAATGCGCAGTACTTTCGCATAGCTTTCATTTCTGTTCAAGTTATTCATGTGAAGAGGTTTTGACTTGATGATGACCGCACGACCGGAATTAACAGACTTTGAACGCGGAATGTTAGTTGGAGCTAGACGCATGGGTCATGCCATTTCAGAAATCGTTAGGGAATTCAACATTCCCAGATCCACTGCGTCAAGAGTGTGCCGAGAGTATGAAATTTCAGGCATAACATCCCACCATGGACAGCGCAGTGGTCGACCGCCTGCACTTAACGACCGAGACCGGCGACGTCTGCAAAGAGTCGTAAATTCTAACAGACAAGCAACACTGCGTTAAATAACCGCAGAAATCAATGTGGGACGTACAAGGGACTTGTCTGTTAGAACTGTGCGGAGAAATTTGGCCTTCTTGGGCTATTGCAGCAGAAGACCGACTCGAGTGCCTTTACTGACAGAACGACATCGCTTGCAGCGACTCTCGTGGGCACGTGAGCATATCGGTTGGTCCCTAGATGAATGGAAAACCGTGGCCTGGTCCGATGAGTCACGATTTCATTGGTAAGAGCTGATGGTAGGGTTCGAGTGTGGCGCAGACCCCACGAAGCCATGGACCCAAACTGTCAGCAAGGCACTGTTCAAGCTGTTGGTGGCTCCGTAATGGTGTGGGCTGTTTTTTCATGGCATGGACTTGGTCCTCTGGTGCGACTGAACCGAACATTGACTGGAAATGCTTATGTTCAGCTACTTGGAGATCACTTGCAGCCATTCATGGACTTCATGTACCCAAACAACGATGGGATTTTTATGGATGACAATGAGGCATGTCACCGGGCCACAACTGTTCGCGATTGGTTTGAAGAACATTCTGGACAATTCCAACGAATGATCTGGCCACCTAGATCGCCCGACATGCATCCCATCGAGCATTTATGGGACATCATCGAGAGGTCTGTTCGTGCCCAAAATCCTGTACTATCAACGCTTTCACAATTATGGACGTCTATCGAGACAGCATGGCTCAATATTGCTGCAGAAGACTTCCAACGACTTGTTGAGTCCATGCCACGTCGAGTTGCTGCACTTCGTCGGGCGAAAGGAGGGCCGACACGATATTAAGAGGTATCCCATGACTTTTGTCACTTCAGTGTATATACTAGTACAAAAATAATAGATAATATCATTATTTTTGTAACATTAGAAATAATACAACAATAATACACATACAATACACACTTTTTAAATATGAAGGTTGGTGACAAACTTGCTTTTATCGATCATCGAAAACATTTCAATTGATTTCGGTCATTCAACCTAGTTATTAAGTTTTGCTCCTCTTTCATAGAAATTGTGTATGAATTAGTAATAACAACAACCACTATTGATTATAAGAAATATTTCTATTTTTTTGTGTACTGCCAGTTTCACAGGGATCAAGATAGTAATATTTCATTATACAAAAAATAGTCTATATATATTTAATAAAATAGTCCATATTATAAAAAAAATTATATTATTAAAATAGTCCATATATATTTTTATGTGCTATATTTTAAAATGAAAGCAAATGTGATGCAAGATTATTGTATATCTTAATAGTACAATGTTTCTATTATACTTTTTTTTCTTCTTTCATTCTTTCAAATATTTTAGAAAAAATTGTTTTGGTTTTTCAAATCTTAAAATTTGTTTTTAACAGATTAGGAACCTTTTTTTTAAAAAACAACACGGAGAGGATGATCTAGTTTTTTTTTCTACCGTGGCAAGCAAATTATTTTTGTGAATGACTTTTTTCTAAAGTCAGAAAACTGCGTTTCACGTAAATTTGGCACAATTCGTCAAGGTTCCGTAGGATGTCAGTGAACCTCCATTGCAGAAGTAAGTGAAATAGCATAAGCTACTAAAGAAATGCATTTGAAGCTATTTTGTTCACTGTGACGCAATAAACAGGAATCATTGGTAGGGTGTTTAGTGACATAAACTTTTATAACAAAACGATATTATTATATTTATGTAAAATAACAAAACAAGACGAGCAAGCAAATATGCTATACATGAAATAAATAAATAAATATTATAAGAATATTTTCCACAAAAATAATAATCATCAATTCAAACCCTTAAAGGGTTCTGCCACGTATCTTATGTTCATATCTTTCCAGAATTTTTTGAGTTATACTCTTGCAAAAATTAATTTTTAATTTTGGACTGAAACGAGTATTTTGGACTTTCTTTTATCATTCTAAGACAAACATTTCACTCGTGATATGATACATCTGGCAGAAATCGTTCTATAGTGACTTCATGTTATTTTAGATATTGACCTGATGTCCTTGAGTACTCAAATCACTGGCTAGGACTTGTGTGTTATTTATTGCTTACATTGACTTTGACCATTTATTTTGAGTTATTTTTTCACAATGAGTAAAAGTAACATTTTTAGTAATCACTGCAGTGATGCATCATATAGTGATCTCGAAAGCTCTGTCAAAGAATCAAAAGATTTCTAATTCTAACGTGCAATCTGAATAGCTAAATTTATATTTGATTGTCTGTAACAATAAATAAATAAAATAGCATAAAAACTTACTGATCATAATTCTACAAAATTATATTTTCGATTTTAACAAAATAACTTGTTCTGAAACAAAACTGAAAAAAAATTTTTTTTTTTTTAAAAAAGGTTAAATTAAAATAAGTATAAAATAAACAAACAAAATTTAAAAAAAAGAGTTGAATATGAAAGAAAAATTTAAGATAGAAAGAGGAAAAATAGTAAAAGTATAAGTTATATAGCTAATTGTAACCGAAATGGACAAATGAGAATTTAAAGAGCTTATTTACATTAAGAACAAAAAGTTTTATTTGCTGTAAAAAAATAAAAATAACAACAAAAAGGACTATTTTTAATAACAGTTATAATTTTTTACGATACTAGTTTTTCTTTTTATTAAAAATGACGATTTTAATGATGATTTGAAAATGAATTTTAATCAATGAAGTTTTTAAAAAATTTCTGTTGTAAATATTTTTATTATTACTTAACAAAATCAAAGAATTCAAATCAATTTTGTAATATTTCGTTATAAACTTTAATTGTTAAATTACATTTAACAAACACATAAAAAAATTAGAATAAATCAATTCAGCTAATTTGCTAAAAGTATTTATCATGCAGGTACAAAACAATTCTTCTGAGATATTAATAAAAATATATTTTAACATACTATAACCGCTAAGTTGTTTTAAAGTAAAATGCAAGCTATATTCGTTTTGGCAATTTCATGATTCAAAGCTTTTAAGTGATGTGTGTGACGTTTAACTTCTGAGATCCTCTAAAAATGTTTAATTTTAGACCCACATCCTGTTTCCTTCTCACAAATACAATTTAAGTTGCATCTTTTCCCCCAAGATCAGTACCACTTAAAAATATTTTAGCCCACCATTTTCTATACAAAATGAAACAATGTTTTGCAACTGGAGCTTAAAATATTAATTTACTGACGTCAAATAGAGCGTCTACTGTTGTATTTCTTAATTTATTAAACTACTGTCCTATGTTGAAAAAAAAAATTCAAATATAATTTTTATTATTTTTTTGTGAATTACAGTTTTATATAAATTATTTTTTTTTAAATATATCTAATTGAAAAATATTTTTTAACAATTCTCGCTATCAAACAAAAACAAGATTCACCATTTATGTGACCTTACAAGAACTAGAAGCATACAGCTTTCAATAATACAGTTGCATTGTAATGGGGAAAAAATGGAGAATTTAAAATTTTAAAGGAAAATAATCAATTAATTTTGGTTTCAAAGGGCCTGAATGGCCGAGTGGCTATCGCTCTGGCGCTCGGTACCACAGGTTTCGGGTTCGAGTCCCGGCGGTGCCATGGTTGTTTGTAGTGGTTCGGAATCCACTTTAAAAAGTAGGTCCCGGTCTAATAGGATCGTAGAGCGTTGCGGGGGCATTGCTACTCCGCGTCCGTGGCTTATCTTCAAGTTACACGCGCCCCCAGGGTAATGCAATGTGAGTACGTCAGTGCAGCACTTGCCTTAAAGCATCCAACACCAAGGTGTCTGTTTGCCAGCTGCATTAGAAAAAAAAAATTTTGGTTTCAAGTATTTTTTTACCTTTTTTCAATTCCTACTATTAATTCACACTCTCCATATATATATTTATATATCTTGTTCAAATTTTCAATCGTTAATAAAATATTTTTTATTCATCCACTGAAGTTCAAATACATTTTTTTAAACTTATAGTGGATGACACTGGATGTTAATACAGTTTTTTTTCAAATATTAATTCATTAATTAAATTTAATTAATTCATTTTAGTTTTATATTGGAGAAAAAAATTTCTCTTATATAAGATATTTAGCAGGATATAAATTTAGGAATCAATACCTCCAGTTGTGAAGCGTGTAGATCGTTGAAAAAAATTTCTTTTTCATTCTGGGTTCTAGTCTGAGTCAAGAAGGGAGCAAAATGGAAAATGAAACATGTGAATAAATTAGTGAGAGAGATGGAAAGTGTGTATGTGAAAGTGAGAATGAATGAAAAAAATGAATGAAAAGATGAATGAAAATTATTTATAAAGGACTTTCTACAATATAGTGCAAAAAAAGTAGGAATTGACTTTAATTTTTTTTTTTTTTTCATATTACTTGTTATATTTAGAAAACGAACAAATTAGAACAAAAAGAAATTCATAATTATTAAAAAAAGATAATCTAGTTTTTTAGAATATTTAAATCCATTTAAATTCAAGTTATTTTTATTATTACATATATATATATATATATATTATTTACAAACCGATTTTTTCGTGATTACATACAAGGCTCAATAAAAATCGGAAATTGGCATATTTTCGAGATATCCAGGGCAAATCGCAGCTATTTTGGAAGAATGTGACAATCTAATAAATCAAAATTAAAATATAAAATTTTTTTACGATGTTTAAAAGATTATATAATTTTTTTCATATTTAGTATTGTAACTATGCTTCTTCCTATGCGATGGCAAAAGCACCCCCTGTGGAGTTCAGGAGAAATGGTCAGGTGGCCTACAGACTTTAACCCGGAAAGGAAATATATTTTGCTCATTCTGCGCGAAGCTGAATATCGGATTTTCGGTTTAGAAGTGGAATCCTTCCATGAATCTATAATTATATGTCGTTAAATGTGTTAAAAGTGTATGTCTTTAATTGTATGTGTGTGGTGTTTGTGCATGTGTCAATAAAGCTGTGAGTTCTCAAACCTGTGCCTCAAGTATCTCAACCCAACCACACCTAGTTACAAATCTGATTGCCCAATCTGCACACTATAGTATCGAAATAGATTAAACATTTTATGTTTGTAATTCGATGTTATAAAAAACACTTATACTTGATTAAAGAATATTTGTTTTCATTTAAAGTGTTTTTATTCCTAAATATTTAGTTTACATTTAAAACATCATAAAAGCGTCTTTATAAAAAATTATTAAAATTTATATGTCGTGCAAGAAATGATAAAATAAGTTCATATTTATGGTATGATTTAGGTCTTTCAAAGTGACCATGTCTTGAAAAGATATTTAAAAGGTGATTTTGTAGAGGAAAATATTTCATTGAATAATTTTTCATTTTCTCGTAATAGATTATATCGTTATTATATTACTATAGAAAAATTTAGCAATGGTTATGCTGCAAAGAGATCTTTCTATATTAGATAACACATATAGCACAACTGATAAAAATAACCTCATTTCAATCTCTGTATTATCTTAACACATAATAATTTGTTGGCTAAACGGTAATCGGACCAATATTTTGTATACTTTACATCTTTGAAATAATTTATTTTGATTTATACTTAATAAAGGGAAAATGCCAAACCCTATTGAAGTGAAAATGGATACAACTTAGAGCATTAATGAGCTATAGCATTTCCTAGGTCAATCTAAAACATTTCTCATACGCTGTGTACTTTGTAGCAATTGCTTTCGGAAATGAGAAAATTAGATGGCGACTGTGACACATTACACATGGGTCTTATATTGGCGGGAGTTTTTAAGGTTTTCTCCCATATGACAGTGAAATATTAATTTCCCCTGTCCATCAGGAACTGTTTGTGGTATGAACATGAACTCCCTGATTAAAACTAACGTAAAATAAATTAGGAAAAATATGAGCCTCCTTTACTATATTGAGTAAAAAAAAAAAAAAAAAAAAAAAAAAAAAAAAAAAAAAAAAAAAAAAAAAAAAAAAAAAAATAATAATAATAATAATAAAATTCAGAGACTGAGCTATTTTGTGAATTTTCTTGTAAAATGTATTCTCAGTGAGGCTTACTCGATGCTGTGTAGTGAAGGCACAAATAATATTAGATTATTATGCAATACAACAAATATTGTTCAAATTATATTTTATTCTATATCGCGATTGTATTCATAATATATCCAAACTATACCATGATGATACACTAAAAGAAGATTCTACAGCATTGAAATGATACACGAGAAAAAAGAATTCGATTATTTAAAATGAAAAGTGAAAAATCATTAAAATGAATAATATCGAAATAAAAATGCTAAGTGTCTGTAAAATGCCAATTAACAGATGAAAGCTAATTATGTTAATTTTGTAAGCCTTTAAAATTTTAAATAAAAAAACTCGAATAATGATTCTATTGATTAATAGATTTTCAATGCTTTATTCACTATTAATGTAAAGCGAAAAAAAAAAAAAATAAATAAAAAAAAAAAAATACAAGAGGCCCTTCTCCCTGTGTTAAGAATAATTTTAGTAAAGTTTATAGGACAAAACATATAGATAATATTTTTATCAAATGGAATTTCTTTAGAAAAAAAAATATCTCCTTTTTTTTATACATAAAATATTAACATTTAGATATATGAATAATACAAATTTATTTAATTAAAATAATCATGTTTTTACAATTATTTAAATTTCCCATATTAATTAGACATAACAATCCAACAACATGCATTCACAAAGTTCAAAGAATTTAAAAAAAGAGAATATAATAAATATTCTAGTTTTGAAACACAAGTAAATACATAAATAAAAACAATACTTTAATGAAAATCTGTTTTTTTATTTCGTTTGTAACGTGCAAATAAATAAATAAAATAAAATAAAATATGAATTAAAATAAAAAAATAATAAAATAAATAAATATGAATAACTGGGCAATTTACTTTCTAAAATGAAAAAAAAAATAATATGTATATAAATTTATTATGTAATAATTAAAAAAAAAATATATATATTAAATTTATTTATTTAGTTTATATTTGAACTTAATATATTTAAATTTATTTATATTTAATTTATACTTCGACGCATGCACAAAATTTTTTTTTCCCAGAGAAGTGTAGCAAGTATTAATACAATTTTTAATTAATGCGCGCAAATAAATTTTTAAATAATAATAAAAAAAATTTATAGCTCATCTGTTTTGGATAAGGTATAATAGTAAATTAAATAAAAAAAAATCACAAAATATAAAGAAGAAAAGGAAGATGAAACTGATTGAAATTTTAATGTCCTATCTAGAACGCCATTCTTAAAACTTGACTAACACCAGGGCCAGCGAAATATTGAACCTGGATAGCTCCTTTATACAAAAGCGCCATCTAGGTAA
Organism: Caerostris darwini; assembly: GCA_021605075.1. Taxonomy (NCBI): domain Eukaryota; kingdom Metazoa; phylum Arthropoda; class Arachnida; order Araneae; family Araneidae; genus Caerostris; species Caerostris darwini. Next base: position 162,340 of record BPLQ01013252.1, on the reverse strand, counting down.
TTTTATTTTAACTTTTTATACTTATCTCCAAAATATATTGATCTTTGCAAATAAGAATATAACGCGCGCTTCGAGACTCTTTTTCATTTTAATTGCTTTTTTAATATATTAAATTAAATTATTACAAAAAGATCCACTTTTTAAACTCTAATTCACATTTAAAATGTGTTCAATTGTTTCAACAAAATAAAATTTTAAATTTTATTTTAGGTCATTTAAAAATAATATTTGTTATACGATACAGACAAATGTAAAATGTCAGATATTTTTTCAAAAAATTTTTATGTCAATTTGTAAAACATTATAATAATATTAATATAAAATTTTTTATAATTCTTTTGTCGATTAAATTTAATTTACAGTTTAAAAAGTGATTGATGAGAAAAAATGTTTCACTTCGTTTTAAAAGCCAAAATGAGATTATATGATTTTTTTCTATGAGCTTATGAATTTATTTTTTATATATATTTGGTTTGCAATATATTAAATGAAATTAATAGAACATCCATTCCATCTGAATTTCTTTAAAAAGTAACATTTAACCTTTAGTGTCTTCATTGTATAATAGATGGCAGCACTGCACAGAGTTTGCAAAATTGAAAGCCATAACAGTAAACAAAGTGTGGGAGGTGCCGAGAAATGCACATTTACACATGATAAAGATAAAAATGTTTAGATAAATAACTATAACTTTTCTAATTGAAAACTTCAACATTATGTTTACTATAACGTTTGTGTAAAACATAAATAGCCTCATATAAATACAAAGCTTTGATAAAACATTTATTACATCATTTAAAATTCAAAATTATTTTTAAAACAGATTTTTAATTTTGTACCAATTAAATAATTTAGATTTAAATTTAAGTTTCAGTTTAACTATTACATAATTTAAGTTTAGAGTTTTTTATATTTTATTAATTATTTTTTGTGGAATAGTAATTGAATATTAAAATATTTTATTAAATTCTCTATAAAATTTTTAAAATTTATCTCTAAAATTATCTTTATTATAAAAATCGTATTTATTTGACAGTAGGAGAAAGAAATATACAATTTTTAATTAAAACATGTATTTATTTTAAGATATTTTACTTTCCTTGTTAAAACGGAAGGTTTCTTTATTAAAAATATAAAACTTTACTTTTCTTATTTTTGAAAAATTTTGATTTCTTTTTTACGTAATGTATCCATAATTAATAAAATTAAAACTCAAAAAACATAATTTTTTTAAAAAACAATTTGCACTCAGCAAAAAAAACAACAACAAAATATCGCCAAAGTTGGCGATAAAGCGCCTGTTGTGACGCCAGCGTCTCCCGTGCACGTGATAGGAACAAGACGGTCGGTTGGTTCCACTCGACAGGAGAGCTCGAGTACAGGGGTGTGAGAGTTAAAAGAAGAGAATATCCTCTCTCTCTCCTCCTACCATCCCTCGGAGTACATACGCTCCCTCTTATCTTCCGGTGAGTTCACATCTTGAGAGGAATCAGCCCGTCTAGGGGATGCAGGAATTCATTCCAAATTCGGTTTGGCTGCATACTGCTCTTCAGGTGTATTTGCACATCAATACCTTTTCACGAGAATCGGAATTTACAAAATCGCCGGAGTGGATTAATGGAATTCAAGGATTATTATTAATAAAGAGAGAGTGAATTAATGAGAGTTCTATTCTACATTTTCTCAAAGCCAAATTTTAAATTAAAAAAAATATCCTAAATTAAAAGATAATTTACATCAGGAGCATACTACATCATATTTTAAGAATGTTCCCAAAAAATTACAAAAAAATATTTCAAAAAATATCACATATTTTGAAATTAAATAGTTAAATTTTGAAACTGTACCACTATAGTAATAAATAATTTGGAAAACAAAATATATATAATATATAGTATGACGGATTAATATTTTGTTACAAAAATTTACTCTATTCCTGATACTTAAAATCTCTATTTACTGCATTTTCTATAAAAAAAAATTACTCGCTTCAATTCTTTTAAATAAATAATTTTTAAAGCATCTAAAAACTTTTAAAAATCATGCTGTTACATATTTAAAATAAATTGCTTTCATATTTAAACATCAAATTTTTTTTCCAAAAATCTTTACAATTCTCATAATACTTGTTAAAAACCAATTTAATTCTAGAATACATTTTAGAAAATATAATTTCTATTTAATACATGTAAAAAAATAAATTGAAGGTATTTTGATAAATCTGGACAGATTGTTAAAAAACAATATACCAAACAATATAATATTTTGCCGTGACTTACCAATTGAAATAGTTGAAAATTGTTTAAAATTTCTCATTGAAAATAATTCTTAAAACGTTTTAATCGAAGAAAACAGGTAATATAGAACCAATTCTAGGAAATAAGTACTCTTTTTTTCCATCTAATAATTTAGGATTTTTTTTTTACATCTTAAGAGTAATATTATACAAATCATAAAAATATATCTTAAACAGCTCAAAAAATGGGTAGGGTGAGTGGCTATATTACCTTTCAGATGAAATTTCAGAGTCAACTAACTCTTATTGATTTGTAGTATAGGAGAAAATTCAGAAAAAATTTCCAAATAAACACATTGTCGATACAAGACAAATACACAGTTGACATTGTGCCTACCTTTTTCTCAAAATAATGACTGCAATGCAAGCCACCAGCTGATTTAAACTTTCTCTTGAATTATTGACTACATTACTACACAAATCGGGCATTAAATAAGGATGCCAATTAAAAATGCAACAAAGTGAAATCATACCCCAAATTTAAATAATAAATAATAATTTGAACCTTTCTATCATTTCTTACTGATTAAAAAAAAAAACCTAAACTAATCAAATCTACAATTCATGTACAATTAAATTTTTGGTTACTTCATTTACAAATAGAAAATAGAACAATAGTATAATTCGTTTAAGAATACAAGTATTTTCAAAATTGTGAATCGAGATATACGTATAATACACGAAATAAGTGATGTTTCTTTTTAAACAACGAACAAATTTGTATCAAACCAAAATACGAATATTATTATATCAATAGAATATTATCAAACTAAAATATGAAAAATTCTACAATTAATTAAGGATGACAATTAAAATTGCAACAAAGTGCAATCATGCCCTAAATTTTAATAATAAATAGTAATTCGATCCTTTTTATCATTTCCTACTGATTAAAAAAAACTAAACAAATCAAATGTAAATTCAAGTTGAATTTTTCTGTTGCTTCATTTAGTACAGAAAAAAAACCCTAAAATATAATTGGTTTAAGAATACAAGTATATTCAAAATTGTGAATCGATATATATGTGTAATACAAGACATATGAAATGCTTTTCTTAAAATCAGAAAAATTTTTTTTATCAAACCAAAATACGAATATTGTTATGTCAAAAAATATTATCAAACTAAAATATGAGAATTTCTATATCAATTTAAAATTATATTAAACTGCAATGTTGTGACACTTTATTGAATATTAAATTGTTTTCTTTAAAGACTAGAAAAAATTTAAAAGATTAAATCTCAGATTATTTAGGAAATAATTAATTTTTTATGGTTTTACATTATAAATATAGAAATTTATATTTTAAAGTTATAAAATTATGAGCTGATAAAAGTATTGCTGAAGACAAAAATTAAAAGAAATATTTTGATTTTAGAAAAATATTTTTTTTCACTATCTGATACGTACACCTCTTTTATGGTTAATAACATTTAATGTTAAAAATTCCAAAATTTTTTTTGAAGTTATGAAAGCAAAGAAATATCTTATCTTAATTAGATCGTTTGATCTTATCATTAATTAGAAAGGGGGAAAAAACGGTATCTTATATTTAAAACATAATTAAAATTCCATGTTTTTTTTGGAAAATGAAAATGATATTTAAACTAATAATTAACGCTGAGAAGTTGTGTTGTTATCTGAAATATTAATCTTACTACTGGCTTAACTGGCTTACTAACGAAATCTCTCAGTGATTGCCATATAATTAGACAGTGTGCAATTACCTTGCAAGAGCTATTAGGTTCGAACCATTCGGTATAATATCCGTTGCAGACACTTCTTTCTGAAACGAGTAGATTTGACAGCACTTGTGACAATGTGTACAAATGTCTCACATCAATAGTCAGTCTGTTTCATGGAAGTTTTCTGGATTTTCATATAACATACAAATGCAAGACAGTTACCATAAAAAAAAAACCTTATGTAAAACAATTTCCTCCCTACTTCACTTATTTGGTATTCTGGCATAACATAATTTAAACATGCGGCCCACTGATATGTTCAATAACAACAAAAAAAAGGCCACGCCTTATTTTTAAACTAATGTAGTTAATATAGGGGTAGCTTTCAGTGCCCCAAGTTTGGGGTTCGGGTCCCGGCTGTGCCATGGATGCTGTAGTGGCTCGGAATCCACTTTAAACCGTAGGTACCAGCCCAATATGATTGTTGGGTATGGGACTGACAACCCGATCCCGTAAAAAAAAAAACATTTCTTACTTCGGAATCTGATTTGGCCCACCATGGGGCTGTTGAAGAAGTAGTTAGCACAAAAATATTTACTATAAGGCTAATAAAAAATTATTACAAAACATAAAAAAATATTATTAAAAATTATTAAAAACTATAAGGCTAAAATAATTTTAAAAAATTATTACAAATTATAAAAAATTATAAAACTATTACACAAGTTAAAATAATTTTTTTTATTTTGATGTTAATACAATTATTTTTTAATTAAAAAAAAAAAAATCAATATAAGTTTGCATATATCTACCAATAGATGGGGCCAGATAAACTTTAAAAAATGAATGAAAATTATTTATAAATAGTGAAAAAAAAGTAGGAATTGCCTTAAATTTTTTTTTATATTACTTGCTTTTATAGTTTTAGACACAAAATCATAAAAATAAATCTATGCATGCAACTTCCTTAAAAAGTTAGATGAAAACAGACCATTCAAAATATTTTTGTTCATCATTGAAATATGCAAAATGTTCAAAAAAACGAAATAAATTTCCATCATCACGATCTATTACTGAACAGCCTACTGTTCAAGAAAAGAAGAATAGACATAAATGTCTAAAATATTTGAAAAATGAAGAATGAGCCGCGGAAATTCGCCCGCATCTTTCCTCTGGAAAGATTTTGGAAACATGTTTTCTTACTTACGGAAAAACGTTTTTGTGTGTTTTCATTCACATTCCATCATCTTTCCCTTTCTCTATAGAAAAGTGGAACAAATGTAGTTTCGGTGATAGATACTCTTTTATTTTGGAGGAGCTCTTATATAAGTTTAGAGCAATTTAATAGGAAAAAGTAGTTTTACTACTGTGTCCAAAAGGTAAGACCCATTTTCAATTTAAAATTCCCGGGGCTTATGGAATTTTTTTTCCTTTCTAGGTTGCTGGCACTGTCCTTGACATCTGTGTGAAATTTCACAACTAAATATTCATCAGTGTTTAAGTTACGCTTGGTTTTGTGAGAACGCTAAAACGGATTCCAGCGATTTTTGAAATGTCTGAATTAATTGAGAAAAGAACTTGCATTAAATTTTGTTTGCGGAAACGTATAGAATGTTGCAGAAGGCAGTCAATGAGCATTTCTATATCGGAAAAAAATGTTTACAAGTGGTATAAACAGTTAAAAGAAGACAGAGAACGCGTTGAAGACGAAGAGCGCTCTGGTAAACCATCAACCTCAACCGACGAAGCTCACGTCCAAAAAATTAAAGATTTGGTGTTTGCAAACCGTCTCTTTACAATTAGAGATCTTGCTGATGATGTTGGAATTTCAAATGGATCGGTCAATTCCATTTTCGCGTCAAATCTCGATTGGTAATGAAAATACTGAATGCGCAAGCTCACACTGCAAAGATTCTTCGTGACTTTTTCGCCAAAAATGAAACCCATATTATTCCACAACCACCGTATTCACACCGTACGACGGCCGGCTATTCCTTAAACTCAAAAGACCACTCCGGGGACACTGTTTTGAGTCGATTGAAAAGATTCTACGTGAATCGCCGCGTACTTTGAAGACTTTGACTTTTTAGCATGCATTGAGGATTGGAAAGAAAGTTGACATAAGTGCATTGTGTCCGGAGGGTATTACTTTGAAGGCGATGAAATAAATTTGGAAGAATAAATAAAGAGTTTTTGATAAAAATAATAATTGGTCTTACTTTTTGGGAACTGTAGTATAACTAAAAATATTGAGGTGTATGTTAAAAATGCAACATTTATTATAACTAAATTGGTTATAACAATATTAGTAATTTAAGAATTACAATTAATCAAAATATATTTCTTGCAAAATTTCTATACATCTATTTTTACAACTATAAAATTGTAACTATATCATATGTTACAGATTAACAACCAGGTTGCCATGGGAACTATTTCAACAATACGAAGAAACTTTTCTGAGAATTATTGACCAAAATACATATTTATAAAGTAATATTTTATAATATTTTTTTAATTATATTTAATAATTATTTGCATGAAGATAAAGCAAAATCTTTTAAGATATAAATTATAATAAAAAATTATAATAAATGATAAATTATTTGCATTTCTGTAAAATTTTGAATTAAATGAATGAATTAATTTGAATGAATTTTGAATAAATACTTTTGAGATTAAATGAATTTTATAATAATCTCATATAATCTTTAATTTTATATAATCTTTTATATAAAGTCTTCTCAGCATATTTTTCATGTAAAATACTTTTAGGTGAAAAATATTTCAAGTAATGTAACTGTATAAAAACTTTATTAGGAAATTGAATATAGTTTCAATCTAACCTAATTTAGTAAAGTGTTATAAATGATTGATTTACAATAAGAAATTTATTTTTAATATTTAAACAGATACCAAAACGCTTTTGGTTTAGCAAAACTTTTATAGTTTGAAAACATTTGTTTATCATACGAAAATAATCAAATATAATTTCCAAATTTTTAATAAATTATTTATAATTTTTTATAAATAATTTAATTTTTATATTGAAATATGTTAATTTGTGTTAGTAACTTATGCGTTAAAAATATCTTTTACATTTTAATTAAATTCAAGTTATTTAATAGCAATCGATTTCATAACTTTAGGCACAAAAATATTTAAATAATTCTGATAAAGAAGTTTAATTTATGCATTAGAAAAAATTAATGTGTAATTTAAACCTCTATAAAATTTATAGATAAGTAATAAAAATTATATTTTAGTAATAAGTATTTTATTAAATAGATTTAAATAATTGAAATTTTAAATTATATTTAATTAATAAGCAAAATTTTGTTTCACCAAAAAAAATTATTTCGATAACATTATATAAATAACGAAATATTTTTTTAAAACTATCTCTTGTAAAATATATATATATTTATATGTACATATATATATCGGGAAGTAAAAAAAAGTTAATAAAAATCCAAAAGAAAAAATGAATATCTTTTGTAAAAATACCAAATATTATTTTTTTTTTACCAGGAAGGTTTTGGCTTTTTAAAATTTACTCGCATAAATATAAATATTATCTCTATTGTAGTTTACTTTTCTTAATTATAATAAAAGCACCGCATTTGTTGACCGTTTGTTGTTGTCATAGTTACTTAGATCGAAATCCAAAACAAGGATAATGACTACTCAGTTTTTGGAACAGAACTTGAAATAGGTTTAGATTCCAATAAATGCATAGATTCCATTCCAGCTTTCGTATACAAATGATTTTTATATGAATTTTTCTGAATATGATACAATTAGAAAACAAAATCGTTCTGTACAAAACAACTTGCCATTTTCTAAAAGCTAAAAGCTACCATTTTTAAACCAAAAATTGCCACTTTTAAATTTTCAAATGGGCTTAGGTTTTAATCCACTGGTGGAGTTTGTTACTATAGCTGCTTTCAAAAATGAAGAGACTCGATGGCGTTTGTGACAATATGTGCTATATGCCTCGCATCGATAGTCAGACTGCCTGGTACGAATTTCCCGGTTTTTTCCCATTCGACACTCAAATGCGGGACTATTACTCTAAAAGTCCTCCCCTCATCACCAGTCGGTAGTCTGTTTGTAGTCTTCATAAGGGGAATAAGAAGATTGCCAATGCTGAACAAAAAAAAAGTTTTAGTTTTATTAAATTAAAACCAAGTGAAATTTTTATGGCCCCCGATCTCAAAAATAGAACTTCAATAGGGAAATTAATGTCAAATATGCGTGTAGCTATTCAGTTAGCTAACTGGTTGTTCGCATACGCAGCTTTACTAATTATAAGAAAGATCATGATCATGATAGTGATTCTGTTTTAATGCAGCCAGTGATCGGAAATAGTTTCTTCAATAGTATACCCTTTATTGCAATCCTCCATCTGTATTTTCACTTTTAGTATTATTTGCTGAAGTATTTGATTACATAATACCAGGGGATTAGTTAATATAATTAAAAAATATTAAAAGTAAATTCAATATTCATTAATATTAATTTTCATAGTGGATATTTATTTATAAAATATGCAGATATTTATAAAATCTAACCACATTTGATGTAGATTCTATTTTTGTAAAAGTACTCATTAAAAAATTAAAATAATAATTCTAACAATAAAAGACACCAAGTTTTTGTAAACAATGGCCATTATTACTACATATTAGGGAAGGGAAAAAAAAAAAAACAGCGATTTCAAACGTAAATAAGATAACTAATATTTCACTTTCATCACCAAAAAAAAAGAAAAGAATTTTACCCAAATATTTGTCTTATTAAATTAAGAAAAAAAAAAAAAAAAAAAAAAAAAAAATAAAAGAAAACGTGCAGCAAGATTCATATCCCATATTAAACGGCATAGGGAAAAAACCAGCAAGAAAAAATCCCTACCGGGAGGACTTCTATTCCCAACTTGGTCGCCATGACAACCGTCTGGAGCGGATTACGAATCGACGCAGCAGAGGGGCGTGGAGGAAGGAGAGAGCGGGACATCGCGGTGCCATCATTGTTGTGACGTTTTATAAGGAGGATTGAGTGGCACTTGGGAGTGGGCTATCCAAATACTAATTAAGCGTTCGTACCTCGGAATTTTTCATCAAATAAGGTCAATTCTTTTTATTTTTCGCTACGAAATTTGCCCTGATAAAATATCCAACTAGTGCAATTAACCGTGAGTGCCTCAGGTGGAAGATATTAAGAAGAGTAATTTTTTTTTAATCATTAAGGGTTTTTTTTTGTGAAGAATATTGAATTTTTATTATTTTTTTGTGTTAATTGAAATGCATGGAAGAAGAGTGGACTGATAATAATTTACACAAAACAATTTTTTTAAAGTTAACTATTTAAAGTCTGATGACGAAATGAAGTATAATTTTAAATAGCGCAAGATTTAATGAAGCTATGAATGAGCTATTATCATTAAATATTAAGGGAATTTATGACGGAAGATAGGCATTGAAAAAGACTATTTTAATATTAAAAGCAACTATAAAAATATTATTTAAGGTATGTTGAATATTTCTCGATTTTAAATGGTTTATAATTTTTACATATAATACACAGTTTCTATGTTAGAAAACTTCAGAATTTTATCGAGTGGATTATGTTTTGAAGAATATTGAATTTTTATAATTTTTTTTGTGTTAATTGAAATGCAGGAAGAAGAGTGGACTGATAATAATTTATACAAAACATTTTTTTTTTTAAATTAAATATTTAGAATTGATGATAACATGAAGTATAATTTTAAATAGTGCAAGATTTAACGAGCTATTGGGATTAAATGTTAAGGGAGTTTATAAAGAATTACAGGAATTGAAGAAGACTATTTTAATATTAAAAGCAACTGTAAAAATATTTGCTATGGTTAAGTCGAATATTTCTCGATTTTAAATGGATTATAATTTCTGCCTATAATCAACAGTTTCCATGTTAGAAAACTTGAGAATTTTATAGAGTGGATTATGTTTTGATGAATATTGAATTTTTGTGATTTTTTTTGTGTTAATTGAAATACAGGAAGAAGAGTGAACTATAAATAGAATGTGATGATAAAATGAAGTATAATTTTAAATAGCGCAAGATTTAACGAGCTATTATCCTTAAATATTAAAGGAGTTTATAAAGAACGATAGACATTGAAAAAGAATACATTTTAATATTAGAAGCAATTAAAAAAATATTATTTGCCATGTTACATTTAATATTTCTCGATTTTAAATGGATTATAATTTTTGCATATATACCATAGTTTCTATGTTATAAAACTTCAGAATTTCATCGAGTGGATTATGTACCACTGAATACAATCTGAGACGTTTTCCTCTAAATGGAAAACTCCCACCAAGAAAATATAAATCCTATATCATTTAGTTTTAAAATTTCTTTCTAAATAAACAATAAACGCAAGCGATAAAGTTTTGAGAAGCGAACTGTCGAAATGCTACAAGCCACGAAAAGAGCTTAGATGCCATTTCCTATTCGTAATTCTTTTCTAACAATAAAAAAATTATTAGCGCCATCTGATTGTGTGAAAATCTGGTGGCAATAATAAATAAGGTATTATTTAGATAAAAACTAACTAATCAGTATGTTTTGTAATTTTTTTTATAAAGTTAAAAAAAAAAATATTTCAAAATAAAAAGCCTTCGAGTTTATATCCGAAGATATTAGTTGAAGCTTCTAAATAGGGGGAAAACCCCACTATCTTACAAATGCACATCGTTTATTGATTTATATCCTATTGAGGATTATATTAGATATTTTTAACACCGAAAATTACGATTTCTATTATTTATAATCTGTGAAATACATATCCATAAACAGAATCAACTTCTATAAAGAATAGCAGCCTGATGGCCAATTGGCTAGAGCACTGGTCTTTGGTATCACATGCATCAGATTCAAATCCTGGCGGTAGCATGGATGTTTGTTAGTGGTTCGGAATCCACATTAAACTGTTGGTCCCTGTCTAATTAGCCTAGAGTGTGCAAAAAGTAATCACACTAGTAGAGCGACAAACCAGTCTATAAAGTATAATCAAGGGAGACCTAGAGTGACATGGTGGCTGATGACTGCCAGTTGCAACTAATTGCAAGGAGCCATAGAACCTCTGCACCTACTCATCTTAGATCTTCTCTTTTAAGCTAGAAGGTTGGTACTATTTACTGATGAGTTCAGCTTTTGTTTACTAAGTAGTTCAAGAAAATTGTTGGTCTATTGAGAACTAAGAACCCATTATTAGACTGGTCATATCACTAACGAAAACAAATTTGGTGGGTCTAGTGCATCACATGGGAAGGTATTGATTTGGATTATTATATTTACCAGCACATCGTCCTAAGAAGCACCATCACTATTCAATTTGAGAAGAGAGGATCTCATTATTCCAATTGTTTGTCATTACGCAAATGCAGTTCATGACATCTTAAGAGATGATACACAGAGTTCAGTTGGAGGTGGATCCCTTTTTTGAGGACACTTCTGAATGGTTAGTCAGCATATTATCCGGACTTGAAATCGGTTTTGCTAGGAATTTGAACCGGATCGGTTTGGTATGCTTTAGGGAGACGTATTGTTGTATTCAACCAATCCCCTGCAGCCCGTCAGTGTATTTGAACTGACTCGACACACCAATGGATTTTGCTGTCGGCTGAATTAAAGAATATAATTTTGAGTGTGAACATTTAGCTAAAGCTGATCAGACTCCTTCACTGATCAGACATGACATTAATAGACTGGACATTGTTGGTGCAGACTCATCCACTGATCAGACATCAGACAGTTTGTATTTTTAAGAGCAGAAATTTAGTCACTACTTCCCTTTTGTATATAATCTGTGATTAATATCTTTGCCAAATTTTATTAAATTTCAATGAATAGAAATTTTCACAATCGCAATGGTTCTGATATTTAAAAAAATATTTTTAGGAACCAGTATAAATGCAAATATTTTATTAAAATAATTTGTATCCTTTCAAAAAGGTTTAGTACAAAGCATGCTAATGCAAATAAAAATTCTTCAGAACTTTTAAAAGCTTTTGAAAATGCTGAACTCCACGTGTTTTCTAACTAAATCACTTCCTAGGAAATTCATTATTTAGTCTCCTAAAGAGACCGAGTCAAAACTTTTTCAAACTCTCGTCTCTCTGCAACGTCCGATAGTTATTTTGAAAACAGTTGGATGGTTGTGAATAAACATATATATAATTACAGTACATCTATTTCAGTAAAAGTAAGGTAAAAAAAAAATGCTTGGTTATCGGCAATTAACTTGCAAAAATAGATATAACAAACAAGTTCCGTAAAAATACACATATTTAGTTTGTTTTATTTAGTTAAAAATGAGTCGTAGTGCCTGGAAGACAGAACATTAAGTTTCGAAGTGAAGAAAACTTGGTTTGAAATCCGATTAGTGATGATAAGGGCGTACGTGATAAATCTTTAAGATTTGAAGTCTTTTCATTAGGATCCAAGAGGAGATTAAGAGGATGAGAGCTCTTTAAATACCACTTTTAAGGATGTCCGTTACAAATAGAAGTAATTCGATATTCTAAGTCTACCTGTGGTGCACCTGGATAACGTTAAATTTGCTACATTTGTCATGACCTGAGGTCAAAGGGCCTGGTATTTGGAAATAACACTTGGTAACAAATCAAGGAAAGTTTTTATTTAAAAAATTATTTCGATGAAGAGTTGGTGTAATTCACTTTTATTATATTTATAAAAATATATTATAAATAAGTTCATTATTTATTTAAATAAATCTAATTCATTTAGTCTAGCTCTCGGTGCCACAGGCTTCGGGTTCGAGACCATGGATGTTTGTACTGGATCGGAATCCACTTTAAATTCAATCACTTCAATCCAATTTAAATTAGGTCCCATTACAATATAACTGTTGACAACCCTACGCTGTAAAAAGAAAAACATCTCCTATCTCGAAATCTGCCAGTAGCCCTATGGACTTGGCCACCATAGGGCTGTTGCACTAATGAAGAAGAAGAAGAAGAAGAATTCATTTAGTGTTCTTTAAAAGGAATAGAACAATATTTTGAAATAATGAATATTAAAATAAGATTGGAGTCTTGTAGATACATGATTTACGAATATAGAATATTATAATTAGAATGCTGCATCAATTCGTGTTTTTCACAAAAAATTATGAATATTATTTTATTTTGTTTTTAAGGAAAACATGTACATTTAGGAAAGTTTTTAAACAAGTTTTTTTACCACACTTTTTATCAAAAGAGGCATAAAGATATAGCCGTATTTTATATCGCGAACTTGAACGATGCAATTTATTTACAATTCAATCTAATAATAATATTTAATGAGTCTTACAATTTTCAATTTATGCTTTCATTAACTGAAGATAAAACACAAGAAAATTAAGTGCGGTATGAAGTAAATTAATGATTTTCATTTGAAAAATATTTTTAAATAAAATGCTTCCATATTTCCGTATTAATATGGCTCTGAAATAAATCGCTAACATAAATTGCTGAACATCGTTAAACTGTTTTAGAGTTAAAAATCAATCTGCTAGATGAGATCTTAGTAAAAATATAAGTATCGTTTAAGCAAATGGAAGCAGGTATAATAAGGAAGAATAAATTTTTTTTTTTTAGTTTCGTATTTCATTAAAAAAATATCGCGCAAAGCGTTGATATAGGTTGTTTAAATAATTGGGTAACATAAATCGTTTACAAAGATTTAATGAATTTTTCACTAAGCAAAGTCAAATGATTTATTTGAAGTTACAGAATATGAAGCTAATGAGAAGTGATTAAAATTAATAAATAAAAATAAAATAAAGGTAATGATATGAAATATTAATTTTCTTTTTATTCTATTATTTTTAATGATTAAATAATATTTTACAAAACGCTTTAAAAAATATGAGATTCAAACTCAGACATGATATAGCCACATGCTACATTAGTTATTACGTAAAGTGAACGTAAAAAAAACACGAATTTAAAAAACACGAAACTATTTTCTATGAAATGATTGACTTGAATAAAATGTCTATCAACAAAAGATTGATTTTAACTCAAAAGATGATTTTAAATTATTTTTTACCCCTTGTCTATTATGTTACGCACATGCAATGAACTAAATTGTATTATTTAATAATATAAGAGATAATGAAATAATTATTATTAATAATTATTTAATAACATAATATTATTTAATAATGTAAGACAGAGAAAATAAAAAAACAAAATAGATCATAGATAACCAGCAGAACACAACTACTGTGTGTAAGATTATCAAGCGGGGAAGCATTCGCTATTTATAAATTTTCATGTTCTTTATAGTTCCATAAAATAACAATTCTATATACGTATATGTATATATTCTTCCTTATTATTACGATCGCCTGTTATTTATGGGATGCAATTAACATGAGTGCTATTTGTGGCAGGCCGACTGTAAGTAAACTAGATAAATTATAGCGGATTATTAATACAAAAGAGATTGCAAGTAAAAAAGATCACAAACGGCTTGCCGGTCGGAGGCCTGTATTTGACATCTTATGTCGGAGGTTTATCGAAGCATTATATATATATATACATGCATTATATTTGTATATATATGGAGTTACCGATATTAACAAAATTTATAATTTAAAGATGAATCTAAACGAGCAGCGTATTAAAAAGCCTAATATTCATGAAATGAAATCTAAATATCAAAAAATACAGATAACTTATCATTATCAAACTGAAGCGTATCGAATGTTGGGCTCTGTAATTTACTCTTTAATTTTAATGCAGGGTTTCGATGCTTACTTATATAAATTATTTTTTATATCGTATAAAACAGTTATTCATGACATATAAAACAGATTAAGTGTCTTAATTAAAAATAATCACAGAACCCGAAATGAATAAGAAACAAAAGAGTTAAAACGATAAAGCTGCTTTTCATTCCCCATATGCTATAATCTACAAAAGAAAATTAAAAACAATAAATAAAAATTATGTAATAATGGATATTTAGGATAATTAAATATAAAACTAATAATATCAAATGTAAATAATGTCAATGGAATTAAATAATTCAAAAACTAGTCACCGAATATAATAATAATTTCAACTAAAGTGTTTTGTTATTAATTCTATTCCGGACAGTTGATGATAAAGATTTAAATTAATGCACCATCATTCTTCCTAATCTTAACTTGATTTTCCATAAAGAATGATTGCATTTCAGGAATTTTTAAACTGTAATGTTTGGTTGACTTCGATGGCAAGTAGTATGAAAAAGCAATCTAATTGACTTTCAATTAACTCTCAAAAGGCATAAATTAAATAGCAGTAAATAAAATATTTGAGACATTTAACTATTCTAAATTTTAATTGTCTCATACAAAGAATCATTTCTATCAAAATAAGAGGATTAGTTCAAATAATCCTCTTATTTTCCAAAAAATAAATCCCAACAAAAATATCTCTAGTATAGTTTGAATAATCTCAGGTTTTGAGAAATCCTTTAATTAAATGCAATTAGTTTAAAATTTAACATTCATTGAGTAACACGAAGTAATATATTGTTAATGTATGTTTTCCATAAAAAATTTAATCCTTCATATATTATATGGTCATAATTTATTCGATTAAAGAATAGATATCGGATCATCAATATCGTCTATAAAGTATCGTATCATATTGTCAATATAACATCGATATCGTATCGACATTATCAACCAATATCGCCTCCTTTCCAAAAAGAAATTATACATGCAAAACAAGGACTCCTTCAATTATAGTGCTTAAGATAAAAGGCTGACATCCCTTTTGACTGCATGTTTCGTTGTCTCTGGACTGTTGTAAAAATTATTTTCTTGTGTAATTTTTCCTATTGTATTAATGCTTTGCAGTAATGCAGAAGGCTGTGAACTGGATAATGTAAAAATGATTGAGCGTTAAAAAAAAAATCCCGATATAATTGTTGTGAGTCAGAGAAGTCTTTTTCTTCTTAAAAATAATATATATTAATTTTTGTTAATTAATTAATTAATTAATTTTTCTGTGAATAAAAGAAAACCTGGATCAGTTGCCTATCTTTAGATTTCTGCAGTAATGCAGTAGGCTGTGGACTGCCTGCGGATGACATAAAAAACATATTCCAATTTAAAATCTATTATTGAACATAAAAAAAAACAAGGACATATTCCAATATAATTGATGTGGGTTAGAGAGGTTTTTCCTTTTTAAAATTAATAGATATTAATCTATGATAATTAATTAATTAATTTTTCTGATAATAATCGAAAATAATCGATCAGTTGCCTATTTTTAGATTTCTGCAGCAATTCAGTAGAGTATGAACTGAATAATGTAGAAATGTTTGAGCATAAAATACATATTCCAATTTAAAATATGATTGAACATAAAACAAAACAAAACCGAGAATTCCGATGTAATTGTTATGGGTCATAGAGATTTTTCTTTCTTAAAATTAATAGATATTCAGTTATTTTGATTAATTTTTTCTGATAATAATAGAAAATCTGGAACAGATGCCTATTTTTAGATTTCTGCAGTAATGCAGTAGGCCGTGAATTGGATAATGTAGAAATGATTAAACATAAAAAACATATTCCAATTTAAAATGAATTATTGAACACAAAAAACAACAAGAACATATTTCGATATAATTGTTGTGGATCAGAGAGGTTTTTCCTTCTTAAAATTAATGGATATCAATTTATGATAATTAATTAATTAATTTTTCTGATAATAATCGAAAATCTGGCTCCTATTTTTAGATTTCTACAGTTAAATATTTTCTTTATTCTATATATTTAATACTCAACACATAGTGGAATGATGTATTTATTGTATATTTCGGGAATATTTGTTTGCTTTTTTAAGGTGTTAAGGCAATATTTTTTTTTCAATGGCTTTTTTTTTTCTTGAAGGAAAATAAGTTTTACTTGCTGAATAACTAAATATGTTCTTACTTTTGTTTCTTTAAAAATGCAACTCACTATTTTATTTAATTTTAAATATTATTTCTCATATCATTAATTTATAAATTAGTGTATACTGTTCTTATTAACTTAATTTAAATAAATTAATTAATAAGAACATTATACACTAATTATATACGAGTAATACAATTATAAATGTGAAGATGGGAAAATTTAACACACAGGGCTTGTTTTGACTTGACTAGGTCCTTCGAGATTTCTGCTCGCTGATGCTGCTTTATCTCAATTTATCCCAATGCTGTTAAAATACTACAGATAAAAGGCTTTGACAGAAGAGCTCTTTGGTATTGATCTTCTGTTATCTTTATAAATAATAAACATTTAAAATTCGGAAGAGTGACTTTAAATGACATAAGTGAAAATTTATGTTCTGGAGAGTTGTCAACCTTTGCGCGATGCATTCATAGGGCAAGGGATATTATTTTCGAATTTTCACATAGCTTTTGGAACATTAAGTTTAAGTGTTAATCTCGGTAGCAATACCAATTCATTTTTAGCTGTCGTCCCTTCTTTTTTTTTTTTTTTTTTTTTTTTTTTTTCCACTTTCGTCAACCGCTGCAACCAATGCATTTATCGACGCAGCCGTTAACAAACGATTTAAAAAAACGTCATCGTAATCGATAAATGCGCGCCCTCTTCCGGCCGCTGACTTCCATTGTAGCACAAACATTTGATTTATTCTTTTCGCTCTTCTACTTTTTTCTTTTCTCTTTTCTTTCATCGTGACTGTTTCGCAGACGGGGAAATTGATTTAAAAATATCTCCTTAGTGAAGAAGAAGCACAGAATGAGAATAAAAATAATAAAAAGTGTCGAGGGAACATTTTTCTTGAAATACATCAATTTTGTGTGCACCTAGCAATAGCAAAGAAAAAAAAAATTCTTACCTGTACCAATGAAAAATATAAAAAAGGAATTTTATCATTACTATTGACAATATATATATACAATATTTTTCTTTAAAATTCTACAGAAGCATATGTTTGCAGACAGTTACAGTACAAAAAAAAATTACATCAAAATTTGATCATTTTTTTTATGTTTTAGTATGTGTGAGTGTGTGTGTGTGTGGGGGGGGCGATCATGTTTCTCCACCCTGTCTTATAGATTAATCATGTATTGATACTTTTATAGCAGTAACATGTCTTTGGTTGGCTAAAATTGTTTTATATTATGTTTGGAAAGTAATATCTTTCAGAGGACTTTTGGAGAAAACTATAGTTTACTAATGTAAAATATCATAATTGCTATCGAGTCTACTTATCTTCAAAATAAGGACACACATTATCAGTGATAATCGAATCTTTGTCCTTCTACACGCTAAACTAGTGTTTACCACTATTAGGATAATAGTAACACTTTTCTAAAAGCACTGATAAATATAAGTTTTAACGGTTTATAAGTTTTTATAATTTAAAAATGTACATATTATTTCATTGAAAATAAAATATTTCTATTAAACAATATATACAAACAAGCCTATGAAACTTGGTGGGACCATAACCTTAAGTACTCTCTATTTTTAACTTGTTAATTTTTAACAACAATTAGTAGTTAAGAATAGTTAAAGGACACTTAATTTAAAGAAACTTAATTTTACAACAGTTGAATTATGTTATTAAAAAAATTATAATATATATTATATATATATATATATATATATATTATATATATATATATATTATATATTATATATATATATATATATTATAAAATTCGATGCATTATTATGCCGTATTTTTTATTAAACAATATATATAACAATATATAAATAATATTTCTATTAAACAATATATACAAGTAAATTTATGAAACGTGGGCGAACATAACCTTGTTTTATATTCTTAACCTTATAATTTTTAATAGCCATCAGTATCTAAGAGCATGTAGTTTAAAGAAAGAAACAATGTTACATCAGTTGAATTATATAATTTCATAAGCAATCTTTTAATCAAAAAATAAAATTTGATGCATTATTACGTCATGTTTTGATTTTTTTGAAAAGTTTTGATTTGATTATTAAAAAAAATAAAAACTAAACTTTGTTAAGATGAGGATAAGTTATAAAAATCCATAATATTTGAACATTTTAAATAAAATTTTTATGAATTGTTAAATAAAACTTAACCATTTTTTAACTCTTAAATGATTATAAAATGATATAAAAATCCTCTACTAAATTTTGAAATAAATTCGATAAAAATAGTAAAAAGAAAAAATTATTCTCACTCTATTAAACCATAATTACAAACATATTTGAATGAAATTGCGCAGATTAAGAAAGTAATAAATTTATGTATGATAAGTTACTATTTACAATATTAAATGAAATAAATATTTCTGAAAGTTATAAAACTTTTTACAGGTTGCAATATCCACTTCTTAAGAACGTAAATCCAGAAGAAAAATTATAACAAGAATTACTGGCCCTTCTTATTATAACTTCCTTGGACCTTATTTTCTACAAACTTCACATAATACTAATTTCATATATTTACTGTTATTTCCTAAAATATTGATCGAATGAATGGAAGTTTATACATTTTGTTTCATTTTAATCTATTTAAAAAAAAACGTGATAAAAACTTAAAAGTTTTATGTAGTAAATAAAAACGTGATTTTGTGAGAAATTTTAAGCCAAAATTGTAAAATCAGCTTTAATGTAGAAAAACATAATTTCGCAGCATATTCATGAAGATGAGAAGAAACAAAAATTGCTATACATTGTATACATTTGTAAAACTATTATACATTGTATACATTTGTAAAACTATTATACATTGTATACATTTGTAAAAAGGGCCTTTCATCTAAGTAATTACATAAATTATTGTTTTTGATTGCCGGGCAATTTGATATAAGTCTTTTGATAATATATGTGCCAGATCCAGCGTTATCCAGGGTGTACAGAACGATCCTGTAGCACTGAACCTATAATTTTAAACAAACCAAGGGTATCGCCTTATGATTTGTACCCTTCTCACAGAGCCATTTGTAAGAATAATCGGGATTTATAGTGTGCAATCCCAAGATAAAAGCGAAAACTTTCTGTTTGGCTTCCAAACCCAAGTCACCTTGTTTTAAAACTTAATATAAAAGCCGCTCCTCCCCTAAACAGATAGATTAAGGTTCATAAAAAAATTATTCACGTAGAATTTAGGATAATCGTGAATAACTTTTCTCAAGGAAATAAATAAAATATCTACAATGTTTCATTAAATTTTAATTAAAACTTTTGCAAGGTTTCATTAATATTTACAATGTTAATACATGTATCATTTTTTATAATTTAGTTACATTTTAATATAACAATTTAATTAAAAAAATTCAATAAAAGAGAAAATGTAACATAATTTGCAAAAAGTAATTTGATACTTGAGCAATTGTGGTACGAATAAAAAAATATATTTATTAATTAATTAAAGAAGAATTGGATTTTCTGATTATAATATATATTGCTAGGAAAGAATTATTTTTATTATTTGAATTATTATTTTTTTTTGTTAAGAGGCAATGATAATTATGATGTAATGAGAAGAATATTATGAGAAAAAAATGAGTAGGCGATTATTAGATAGTTTTAAAAATAATAGGATTAAAATTAAAATGAAGGAATTTTCAAAAGACATCAAATTATTATAATATGTTTTTTTTAATAAAACGGATTCATTCAGAATATTTTAATTAATCTAAAACTAATAAATTATTTCTTGTAAAAATATATTTTTTTATTTGAATGTCTTTTATTTGACAAGTATTTTTGGAAAGGAATTTTCATAACGAAAATATTAAATTTAATTTCTCTCCATTCAAAATTTTCATTTCTTTTTTGATAATTTTCTTTGTAGCAAAAAGTTTATTTATTTTATTCCATGAAATTCCTAGCTGCAAAAAAATACAAATAATATATTTCAAAAGGCAGTAAATAAAATGATTAATTAACTAAAAACAGTCGTATTAAAAGTATTACAAACTCCGACCTTTTTTTTAAATTAATGTAAAAATACTCCCACGCTTTCTTTCTTTTTTTTCTGAAGAAAAATGTCAAAATTTATATAATAAGTGTAATTTTAAAAAATAATTTTTCACTGGGCTCATGGAAGTATACTTCGAAAGTAGATGAGTCAATATATTCCTTACAATGTTAGTATTGTGGGCCTGAATGGCCGAGTGATTAGAACTCTGGCGCTCGGCACCATAGGTTTCGGATTCGAGTCCCGGAGGTGCTATGGATGTTATAGTGGTTCGGAATCCACTTTAAACCGTAGATGCCGGTACAACAGGATCGTAAAGTGTTGCGGGGCAAATGTTACTCAGAGCCTGTAGCTTATCTTCAAGCCACACGTACGTCCTGGGTAGTGCTAAGTGAGTAATGTTGGTGCAGAGCTTGCCTTAAGGCATCAAAGACAACTGTCTAAATTTTTCTAGCTGCATTAGAACAAAAAAATGTTAGGATTGTATAAATATTACTGTTTCAAAAGTGGGGGTGAATATGAGAGACTTTTGATTCAAATCGACTGTTGGGAGTTTTCAGGGCTTTCTCTTATGCGAAACCCACATGTTTCCTTAAATGACAACATCGCATTACAGCCAGCGCTTTGAAAAGTGAAGGGATTCGGTGGCCATGATGAGAGACTCTGGTATCAGGCTAACTGGAAGTTTATAGGGCATGTTTTGTACAAAAGCCTGTAAAGAAGCATCTACCTTGAATACTGCCTCACTTATTGATTTAACATCATTTAATTAAATGGTACAATTTTTGTAGACACAGCTGCACAAAACGAGGAGACTCGAGGGCGTTTGTGATGTCCAACATCTTGCTTCGTTAGTCGAAATACCTGGAGGAATTTTTGCGAGTTTTCTCCTCTACGATAGACAAATGCGGAAGAGTTCCCCCTCAAAGTCCTCCCGGAAGGCACTGCCCTCCTTCTTCAGCGTCACGGAGCAAAGTCAGATTTCTAACTGTAGGTGTTCCAGCACAACAGAAGCTGCCCCCCCCTTTTCCATGAGACCACATGGGTTCTTGACTTGGTCTAGATATTGCTGTCTACCAAGTAGGATAAAGAAAAAAAAACAAGGTCAAACAAATGAAACAAGGTCTTTAATCAGAAAATAGATTTGCATGTCACATTTAACTAATCATTTACTCGAAAGTAAAAAGAAAAATTACAATTATTTTCCGAATTTTGTTGTATAAATTTCAACTTTGGATAACCAACGTCAAATTCACCCTTGAAAAATTGATAATTAAATGGATATTTTTATAAGTTCATTACAATTGTTAAAATTCTATTTTTCTCAAATCCAGTAACGTTAAAACTTTTTTCTTTCTATTAACTTAAATATTCTGCTTTATACAGATTATAGCTATGTAATTTATAAAGAAATGCTATTATATAGGTAAATATAACAGCTAATATTATTATATAGATGTTGTTGTTGTGTCTAATACTCAGTGTCCTGCAGTATGGGATGGATCCCATGAGTAGTCTACTCATAGATGGATGGAAAGGGGCAGCTTCTGTTATGATGGACCACCCAAACTTTTCTCTGAGTCGCTAAAAAAAAAGAGGGCTTTGCCTTCCGAGAAGACTTTTTAAAGTAAATTACCCGCATTTGCTTATCGTAGGGGAGAAAACCCTGGAAAAATCCCACCAGGTATTCCGATTAACGAGACAAGATGCTGAAAATCCCAAACGTCATCGCGTCTCCTCGGTTTTTGAAAGAGCGTCTACAACAAAGCTGTAAGCGGACTGAACCTTAGCTCTAATGCTTACCAGTGGCACAAGTTGCCACTGAGCCAGGAGTCGGTCATTATATGGATAAATCCCATGTATATATATATTATTTATTATTATTATTTTAGCTATTTAATAAACCAGAAGTCATAAGCATGAAACAAGAATTTTAAAAATGTTGTTGTTGTTGTTGTTTCTTATCCCACTTGGCTTGCCAAGCCCACGAGCCCATACGTACTCATGATGGAAGGGGAAGGAAGCAGCGTCTGTTGTGATGGAGCATCCGTAGGTAGAAGTCTGACTTTGGCTCCGTGACACTCTTACATTCATAGGAGACCGGGACCTACGGCTTAAAGTGGATTCCGAACCACTACAAACATCCCTGGCACCGCCGGGATTCGAACCCGAAACCTATGGCACCGAGCGCCAGAGCGCTAGACACTTAAATATAAAGGATAAATGAAATATTAAATTCTTCGCCCCCTGATGTAATGAAATAATTAAAAAAAGTAACATTTAATATTTCTAATAAAGATACATATTACATTCAAAAGTTAATTTTTAATAAAACTTTATATAATATTAATAAAATGGTGGTTATTATATAGATAAATATAATAATCATCGCTTTTATATAGATAAATATCGAAATATCATTATTTTATTTACTTTATCTATTTAAGAAACCGGAAATCATAAGCATAAAATAAGAATTTTAAAAACTTAACGATGAACGAAATACTAAACTCTTCGTCGCAACATTTAATGAAATAATTAAAAAAAGTAACATTAAATATTTCTAATAAAGATGCATAAATACCTTCAAAAGTTTAGTTTTAAAAAAATCTATATAATATTTATAAAATGATACCAATTCAATTATTGCTAATCTTTTACTAACAAATAAATACCTGAATGTTTATTCAAATAAAACAAAAATAAATTTTCTTCTTTAATAATTTTCTTAAATGAAATTTATATTAAATAGTACTTGATTTTTAATAAAATTTGTACTTATTAAAAATAAAATTTAATGCATTACTTTCTTAAAAATATATTTTCCTACCTTATAAAGTTATTTTCATACTTTTTAAGTTAATACTTTATAAGTTAAACATATTTTCATACTTTACAAAATTATTTATATTTTCTATAAACATCACGTTAACTGTTTAACTGTATTATTTCCTTTTTCGATTATATACCTTTTTATATAGTGGAAAAATAAACATTTACTACTTTTATGTTTATACGTAATATTTGTAAAAAAAAATTATTTAAGTCCAGTGAAGTACTGTGACACTTCTAAAATGGCTAACATTTCTCAAGAATTAAAAAAAAAAAAACATTTAATTTAAGTCATTTTATTAGTTCTATTTTCTGTCGGTATTTAATGTCGAAAAAGAAATATACTAGGAAACTACTTCTGCGATAAAAATGCTTTATTCACTTAAAAGTATTACCATTATAAAAAAGATTAACAAAATATAGTATCGATAAATTTATTATGTATATATTGGCTCAGAATTAACAACATTGGTTTTTAATACAATAAAGTAAATCTTGTATAAATTTTGTTTCTTGTAATCTTGTTTATAAAATGTCTACTATAATTTGATTCAGAAACATATATCATGAGCCTGATGGCCGGGTGGCTAGCGTTGTGGCGTCCAGTGTCATAGGGTTCGAGTCCCGGCGGTGCTATGGAAATTTGTAGTGGTTCGGAATCCACATTGAACCGTAGGTCCCAGTCTAATAGGATCGTAGAGCGTTGTGGGGGTAGTGCTACTCGCGTCCGCAACGTACCTTCAAGCTGCACGTGCCCCCTGGGCAGTGCTCAATGAGTAACAGCTGTGCAGTCCTTGCCTTATGGCATAAAGATTAACTGTCTCTGTATCGCCAGCTGCATTAGAACAACAACATTTAAATATTGTAAGACTTTCTGAATATTTAATTAAAAATTTTTTCTATATCCTAAGTTTTTTTTATTGAAATTATAATGTGTATAATTGTAGTTGTATTTCTCATGGAAGGAAGGAAGGAAAAGGAGGACAGCCTCTGTTTTGATGGAGCCCCCGTATGTAGAAGTCTGCTCCATGTTGCTGAAGAAGGAGGGAAGGGCCTTCTAGGAGGACTTTTAGGTGGAACTGACCCGCATTTGAGAATCGCATGAGAGAAAACCTGGAAAACTCCCACCAGGTAGTCTGACTAACGAGACAAGATATCGAACATCACAAACGCCATTGAGACACCTCGTTTTTAAAAAAGTGGAAAATTTTTTAATGGAACGTTTGACATCTGGAATACCATTTTCAGATATTATTAAAATCTCAACCAACTATTGTAGGTTAATATTTGTAATAGATCTAGTAATTCTTTTTACTATATTATTGTATGTATTTCTAAATTGTTATTTAATAAGAAGAGATAAATATAAAAAGAGAAATGAGAGTATTTCAAGAGAATTTTTAAATGTTCTAAGAAACGAAATGCTTATTGATAAGGAAGGCAAAATATTGTTGTTGTTCTGACTAATTCTCAGTGGCTGGCAACGCGGGAAGGACACTCCATGAGTAGTCTGTCTACTCATGGATGGAGGAAAAGAGGGCAGCTTCTGTTGTGATGAAGCACCTGTACATAGAAGTCTGGCTTAGCTCCGAGTCGCTGAAGAAGGGCTACTAGGCTACCCCGCATTTACGTATCATATGGGAGAAAAACACGAAAACCCCCAGCAGGTAGTCCGACTAACGGTGCAAGATGCTGAACATCACAAGCGCCATCGAGTCTTTTTTGAAACAGTATCTACAAAAAAGCAGCCAGTGGATTGAACCTCCACCCTAATGCTCACAGGTAGCGCACGTTGCCACTGAGCCACGAGTCAGGCATGTGAACAATTATTATTAAAGAATTAACATATGCCTTATAGGTTCACAGTATTCGAATCCTAATCTTATTTTTATATAACGCTCTTTTTTAAAAAAATTCTTTTTTTACTTTTTATAAATTGATAAATTGAACAACTGCAATCAAAATTAAAAAAAAAAACCAAACTGATATTTTATTATCATTTTTACAGTGATATATACATACAATTTAAAATACGTGATTTAATTTTTGTCAATTAGACTTTAACTGCAGTCATAAAAGATAATATATAAAATTTCATTAAATCGTTAATAATTGTCATTTAATTTAAGTAATAACATTCAAAACATCATTTCGAATGAATTTTAATAGAATGTATTCAAATTTACTTCAATTCTATACTGTTTGGCAATGAAATGTAATTAATTTCGTTGAGATTTGAACAACCAATTAGAGTCCATCATTTGAGAAACAGTTATTTTGAAATTATGCATGAAATTTAACAGTTTGGAAAATGGAACAGGATTTCGTCTTCGCAGTTATTTTCACATTTTAAATTATTTATCCTTGTGAGAGTAGTTTTGACAATAAAAGCATATGTAATGAGATCGGATTTTGAAATGAGTACATTTTTATATTATTTTAAAACTCAGAATTACATATTAAATTTACGATTGGAAAAACTAATGAAAAATATGTAAGTAAGGAATAATATTTTTGGATTTAATTTTTGTAAATGTACCAAATCTATAAAACTGCTAATTTTAACAATTTGTTTTAAGAAAATAACACTCAATAAATAATAATTGATAAGGTTTAGAAATATCATCAAATATTTGTTAAAAAGAATTCGATTGTAAAATATGTGTAAAACAATTTTTCCTTGATAAATTAAAAAAATATTTAACATGTTTTTATGAAGTTATGGCGTTAGAATCTTACTTATTTTAAATACAATTTTTTTATTATTATTTTTTATCTATCATAAAAATAATACAAAAAAATTGTATTTAAAATAAGTAAGAACGAGGGTTATTCCTTTTTTTCACTATTTTAATAATTAAATAGAATTGGAACTAGACTGAAGGTCTTCTGCACATAAAATAGAGTTATTATTTAATAAAACAAAATTTTAAAAAAATACTAAACCTATAAAACTGCTTATTTTAACATTTTTGTTAAAGACAATAACCCATAAAACAATCAGTCGATATGATTTAAAAATATTATCAAATATTTGTTAAAAATATTCGATTGTAAAATATGTATTAAACAATTTTTCTTTAATAAATTTTTTTTAAAAGTAACAAGTTTTTTCAAAGTCGGCATTTGAACTAACAAATAAAAAATACTACAAAAAAATCTATTTAAAATAGTAAGATCGGGAGCTATTCATTTTTTCAATTTTTTAATAACTGAATAGAATTACAACAAGATTGAAAGTTTTCTATGCATAAAATAGAATTGTTATTTAATAAAAGTAAAATTTTTAAACTTACACAAGATGTAACAAACTTTTACGTTGTTCGATAATACGACACTTTCATAAATAAAAAATTAATTAAATTGAAAATAACTGTAGATCTTTCTTGTTATTTAATAAGCAAAATTAATTAAAAAGAAATAAAATATACGTTATAAGGATTTTGATATTAATAATATTAAATTAACTGTATTATGGTAAATAAATGCAAAAGTCTATTTTCCAATGAATGAACTAATATTCTTATCTTAAAAATTGGTGATTATAGAATAATTTAAAAAAGTTAAGTGTTGTTTGATTTAATAATGAAATGATTTTTATTAAAATTAAAACATCTTTATACATTTAAGATTGGTACTGAAAATAAAAAAAAAATGATTTTTCAGTGTAAACTTAATTAAAAAGAAATAATGATTTAAAAGTAATATAAATAAAAGTAAAATTTAAAAAAGTAAATATAAGTATTTAATAAATTATTTTAAAAGAAATTAATTAAAAAGTATGAATAAAATATACGATATAATGATTTTTACATTAATAATATTAAATGAACTGCACGATTGCAATGATAGTCGGTAATTTCCAAAGAATAAACTAATATTCTTAACTTATTGCAGAAGAATTCAAAATAATTTAAATAATTTTGGTGATTATAGAAGAATTTAAAAAAAATTAGATGTTGCTTGATTTAATAATCAAATGATGTTTATTAAAATTAAAACATCTTTATATATTTAGCATTGGTACAGAAAATACAAAAATTATTTTTCAGTGTAACTTCAAACAAGATAAAAAAAAAAAAAAGTAGACAAAATCATAATAGAATAAAATATTTGTAACAAATGGTGAAATAAGAGGAAAAGTCACTTAAACGAAACATAAAAAATATTAACCTTTTGGACTGTTAAATTAAATTAAATTACATAATAAAGCATTAAATAAATCCTATCAATGCATTTAAAGAAATTACAATTCACAATAGATATTATAATAGTAAATTATTGTTTTTAAACAATACACCGGAAAATTAAACACAAAATCAAATATTTTAAACTTTTTTTTCTAAAATAATATTTAACTTTATATTACGAAGAAATTTATATAATTTTTTTTGAAAAGGTATAAATTTGTAACATAATGTTTGAAATCATAATGCATCATTATCGAAAAGTCAAGCAATCTCTGCAAAAAAAATTACAATAATGTTGAAATAAATCAAATTACAAACAGGAAATAATTTGAAAAATTTATTATTTTGAGATTAAAAAAATTACAAAATTTTGAACATCATCTAAAATGTGATCCTTTGTCTCGAATATATGCAGAAATGTGTTTTCCTAAATTTGAAGCCCATTTTTTTAATGTAAGAACGCCTATTTTTTTGCTCTCATTTTCAATATAAGATTTGTATTCCTTAATGGACATTGGGCACAGTGCAATAAAAGCCAATTTATTTTATAAATTTGAGAACTATAGTGAAACACATGTATATTTTCGGCGGTCCCTATTTGTGTTTTTTGGCTGCTCCAAGATCAAACCGTAATTTGATGTGTAAAAACCCCAAAGAAACAAGACTGATAAAATTAGCTTTTTTAAATTTTTAAAAGCAATGACAAAGACGCTAGGTTTCTGAATTAAAGCTAAATTCGAAGTCTTACAAGTAAGCCAAATTGAGTATCCCCAAGATTTCTCTGGGGATATGTACAATAAGTCAGTAATCCATTCATTGGGTTCACGAATTCAGGAGTCCAATTCATTGGGTTCAACCCCTAGTCCATTCAATGAGTTCAAGAAATCCGGTATCCAATTCATTGGGTTCATCCTACTAGTCCAATCATTGGGTTCAAGAATTCAGGAGTCAAATTCAATTGGGTTCATCTTACTAGTTCATTCATTGGGTTCAAGAAATATCAATGGGTTCATCCCACTAGTTCATTCATTGGGTTCAAGAAATATCGTATCCAATTCATTGGGTTCATCCCACAAGTCAATTCATTGGGTTCAAGAAATTAGGAGTCCAATTCATTGGGTTCAAGAATCCAGGAGTCATATTCATTGGGTTCAACCCACTACTTCATTCATTGGGTTCAAGAAGGAAGGATAAGGATGTAAATACCACAAATCGTGGGTTACCCATTTCAAAGAAATTAATAAGCATAGCGGTTCATGTATTTATCTGTAGAAGCATCAATAAGCAGACATTTTAAAGAAAAGTTGGCTTATACAAGCCTAATATTGGGAAAACTTCATAATAATTCTTTTAGTAATATTATAACACCTACGTAGCAAAATATTTATTTTACGTCCTTTTACCAATGATTGCATTTTTCTTCTAATATTATGCTTCTGGGCATTCAAAGAGTTGCATTTTTTCCTTCCTTTCCGAAAAAAATTCTTCCTTCTGGTAGTAAATGAATAAGTATTAAGTAGGTGTTTCGAAAAAATCCAGCTAGCTAGCGAGAGTGCAGAGACACTGTATGTGCACGCAACAGTATTGATCGGGACAGCAAAGTTGTGGTTTCTAAGCAAAACGAAAAACGCATGATTGGGAGTAAAGGCTTGCAGAAGAAGCATTTGTTTTTTTCCCTAAAATAAAATTTTTCTTTAATCACAATTTCAGTTTCGTATAGATCAAAGTTATGAGAAGACACATCTTTAATGGAAATTTTGAAAAAAAAAAATTTGATAAAATTTTTCAATAAACAAATAAAATTGTGCAATATTGTGATAAATATGTAATTATTTTAGATATTTTTTGTAATAATAAAATAATCAGAGAAATATTGATCTTGTTTTTTTTTCGCATTTAATTAAAAAATTACCATTTTTTTGTAAATATATATCGTTTGAATTTAACCCACATATACTTAATTAAATAAGTCAATTCAATATGTATCCAACGAAGACAAAAAAAAAAAAATGGTAATGAGAAACAATTTTTAAAATAAACTTTTTATACTTTTTTTCAGTAAACAAATAAAATAGTTGTAACATTGTGATAAATATGTAATTATTTTAGCTCTTTTTTATGATAATAAAATAATCAGAGAAATATTGAAGAAGCAATTAATTAAAAAATTGTCACTTTTTTTTGTAAGTATATGTCGTTTGAATTTAACCCACAAGCACTTAATTCATTAATTCAATTCAATATGTATTCAACGAAGATAAAACAAACTGGTCATGAGAAACATATTTTAAAGTAATTAAAATATAAATGAACATCAGTATTTTGAAAATAATACTGGTAAAACAGGTATAATATTCCAGATTATTTACTTTTTCTATGGAAAATTTCAAATAAATCCGATAGAAAAGAAGTAAATAAATGGGAATGAACGTCACAAAAAAATAATAACTAAAATTAGCTTACATATATCATTGTTTTGTATTTTTGCTACATACTTTTCTCGAAAATTGTTTGATTTTTATTAATAAAATAATAAAACGTTCCATAGTTGCAAACAGATGGATTCTTATACAATAAAAATATGTATTAATATTTACATTATAATAAATAATCTTTATATTACAATATATATATTAAGGGGAAACTTTTAGCAAAATATATTCTTAGCCTTTGTAGTGATAATACATTTATTAAAGAAACGGAAGAATTATTTAAAGTAATGTTTAGGTATAGAATTTACATTTAGAAAATATCAAAAGCAAAATAAAAAGAGACTATGTAATATTTTTAAATTTTATTTCAACTACATTTTTTTGGATTGAAAAAATTTTCATTAGTTATGCATTATAGAAGATACTGTACAATACGTATTATAGAACTTACAGTTAGAAAATAAAAGCAAACTAAATAGAGACTATGCAATTTTTTTTTTTAGTTATATTTCAGCTACATTTTTTTTTTTGGTTGGAAAAGACCTCATTAGTTTTGCATGATAGAATGTACTGTCACCGTAAACATGAAGAAACAGGAATAAAATGATAGTAAATATAAAGTCATTTTAGATAAACAGAAACATAAATAAAATGAATGTAAATAAATAGAAACAAAAATAAAAGTAGTGCAAGTAAACATAAGCAGATATTAAAACAGTAGCAACAAATAAACAAAATTAAAGCAAACAAAAGATTTGTTTTAAAACTAAAATATTTTTTTATATTACAAACAAAAAGAAAGAAGACAAAACATGTCTTAATATATCGTAACATAAAATATTCAAACATGTGGAAAGATATTTTGTTGCAATTGTGAAATGCTGCTATTTCACAACGGAACGTTGAATGTAAAATAAAGACAAATTCTAAAATCAATAGATAAAAATTTAAAATGAATAACAATGGTTTAATCTTAACAATAACCATAGATGGCCTGGGGGCCGAGTGTCTGGCACTCGGTGCCACAGGTTTCGGGTTCGAGTCCCGGCGGTGCCATGGATGTTTGTAGTGGTTCGGAATCCACTTTAAGCCGTAGGTCCCGGTCTCCTATGACTGTAAGAGTGCCACGGAGCAGAAGTCAGACTTCTACCTGCAGGTGCGCCATCATAACAGAAGCTGCACCCCTCCTCCCTCCTCCATTAGGGACAGGACAACAACAACAACAACCATAGATCAAAGAGCTTCCCAAAATGTGTCGAATATGTTGCATCGCACAGAATAATAAAAATATCCTATCATCATGATAAACAAGGTGTCCACAGCAATAAAATCAAGATATACCTGCAAAGAATACGAAGACTGCCTGATATAGCCAGAGGACAAAATTCGACAACAACTGTGCACCAAAAGAAATCAGGAATTTTTTGTATGCTTTAAACTATCGTAAAAATACTTAACTATGAATTCAATTGATTTCTGTACGATGTCGATATCATTCTTTTTTATATATCATGCCTTCTCACTACAATGTAAACCATATTGGTAGACAATCTATATATGACCCATTTTTTTTCTTTCTAATGCAGCTGGCAAATAGACCGTGATCTTTTTATGCCATAAGGGCTGCACTGACGTTACTCACTTTGCATTATCCAGGGGGCGCGTAAGCCACGGACGCGGTGTAACAATGTCCCCGCAACGCTCTACGATCCTGTGAGGACCGGGATCTACGGTTTAAAGTGGATTCCGAACCACTACAAACACCCAAGGCAACGCCGGGATTTGAACCCGATACCTGTGGTACCGAGCGCTAGCCACTCGGCCATTCAGGCCCCATATATGACCAAAAGCTCTTAGAAGTTTTTTACAAATTACTATTAAAATTGTTGAAATATTTGCCCTAAATATTATTGTTAGCTTGTTATTTTTAAAGTATACCTCATGCCTGTCAGCTAAAAGCATTCTTAGCAAATTCACTTCCTCGTCATTAATAAGTTTTAATGCGTATTTAGAAGTATAATTAGGTTCCTATCTATTATCCTGGAAGAAATATAAGTACCTTTTGAAGGACATTGTTGTTCTTTAAATATTATTCTATACTTAAAGCAATTGCTGTGAAAAACATATGTCAGCAATAAATAAAATAACATTAATAATGAAAGCAAATTAGATGTAGGTGACAATACAATAATATCATCAATATGAGGGTAAAAGTATGTCATGGACAAATAAAGGCATATTTGTGAAAAAATGGTCTAAGTGCAATAAAATGTTATCTCAAACCATGGCCTATTTTATGAGTTTTCATAAAAAAAAACCTAATTTTTCAGAAAAAGAGGCACGATTTTTAATTAAAAAATTATTTATGGTTTCTTATGTTGTACAATCATCAAAGAAAGCCGAAATTTGTTTCGTTATGAATATATATTTTTAAATTTCATTATAGCTTTGATAAAATTGGAATACAATAGTAGATCTTTCATGTTGCATGAAAATGAGTTATTATTTAACATGTAAGATTAATATTGTGACTGACGTTTTGAACTTATAAAGTATTTGTTGATGGTTAAATATAACTGAATTTATACAACAAAATGATTAAAAGCTATTTGTTACTTCAAATACAAGACAATCTATTTTGAAGGTTTCTTTAGTATTTTTAGAATTAGAATTATTTAGAATTTAGAAAAGTTGTTTTTAAATTCAAATAGATAACTTGGTAATCTGACAAATGAAGTATATTTATTTATATTTAAACAAAATCAAAATTTATTTGCTAATTTAATACCGAGTTAGAACGGAAAGAAAACAAAATGTCAACTATAAAACAAAAAGTGACCATTTACTTAATTTTTCATCAGAGCATCCATGAATTTACTACAGGACAAATTTATATACAGATCTGGCCAAAAATCGTGTTTCATTTCATTTAAATACCCTTCACCTTTAAAGTTTTGTGCAACATTTTTAACATCAAAAGTTGGTATAATAAGGCAGTATTATGTAATGTCTCGAAGAGTTACAATTTTTAATTGATTAAAGTATAAATTCCCGTGTTTCTGGTGGTTTTATTCTGTTTTATTACATTACAAGAATCTTGCAAAAAAGATAAAGAAATAATGAATAATGAAATAATATATCCTTCTATGATATTTACTAATATTATACTTAATATTTACTTTTTAATTGATTAATCCGGTATTGCAGTGTGCAGGATGGGCAACCAGATTGTAACTAGGTGTGGTTGGGTTGAGATACTTGAGCCATGAGTTGTGTAGCTGACAGCTTTATTGACACACGCACAAACACCACACACATAGAATTAGAGACGTACAATATTTAACACATTTAAAAACATATAATTATAGATTTGTGAAAGGCCACGAAAGAATTATTGAAATGAATTATTATTAGTCTCATTAGAAAAGTTAATAATAATGCCATTTAATTATCCACTTCTAAGCCGAAAATCCGATACTCAGCTACGCGTAGGATGCGCGAAATATACTTCCTCTCAAGGTGAGATTCTGTAGGCCAATTAATGTGCCGGACGTGATAAATATATTTCCTTCCGGGATAAAAGATTGTAAACTAAACGTTCTTCAGCTGGAGAGCCTGTTGCACTGTACTTACTCTCGGGTGAGAGTCTCGAGGCCTACTAATGATTTCTCCTGAACGCCAAGGAGAAGGGGGCAGCTCTTGCCAGTGTGTAGGAGGAAGTACTGTTACAAAATTTCAAAAAATTCTTAAATAAAGGAGTATTCTATCAAGCAGCTCTAGAAATATACCTTTTATATCACGGTTGACATTTTAATATAATTTACAAACTCAATAGCTGAAAAAAAAAGTGTAATACTTGAAATGAAAACAATAATAACCACTATTAAAATATTGTCACATATTGTAAAACAATGTAAACTCAAGGGATGCAAAATTTTTGTTCAACCGCTCTAGTCTAAAAAACAACAAAATTCTTATTTGAAATAAACCATGCGATTTAATAGATCATGTTTATAGAGTCTAAAAGCAATAACATTTGTGCAAATGGAGTTTATTAGTTAAAAGAGGAATTGGCGAATAGAGCACCAAATTCACCGAACCGAATATATTGTCTCCGAAACAGGTTTCTCACGCTATAGAAAATTTGATTAAAGTATCCCTGCTGTATTGTTTTAAATTGAATTTCGTCCGACAGGTATTTACATCTGGATAAACCTATTGTGCGAGTATTATCCATGTACATCTGTGAATAACAATGTTTCCACATGCATAAAATAGTTAAATTTAATCTAGAATTTGGTTTTTCTACCAGATTTCGAAAACCTTAACAACCGTTTAATTAAATGAATATTTTCTCGATCTAATAAGAATTTGCCAACAAAATGGAGGAGATTTGTTAAATATTTAAATAAATTGCTTTAGTAATAGTTACAGTATCAAAATACCTTATCCTTTAATTAGTAATTAAAATTCAAGTGTAATCATTTTAACATAAATATACTTGGTTAACTCGCGTAAGATTATTACTAAGACACATGAATTATTGAGCCAAACTTCATTGAACTAAGTTACATTGAACCAAATTACATTGAACTAAGTTACATTGAAGCAAATTACATTGAACTAAATTACATTGAACCAAATTGCAAATTGTTATTGAACCAAATTGCAAATTGTTATTGAACCAAATTGCATTGAATTAAGTTACATTGAACCAAATTACATTGAATTAAGTTACATTGAACCAAATTGCATTGAATTAAGTTACATTGAACCAAATTGCAGATTGTTATTGAACCAAATTGCAGATTGTTATTGAAAAAATTGCGGATTGTTATTGAACCAAATTGCAGATTGTTATTGAACTAAATTGCATTGAACTAAGTTTCATTGAACCAAATTACATTGAACTAAGTTACATTGAACTAAGTTACATTGAACTAAGTTACATTGAACTAAGTTACATTAAACCAAATTACATTGGACTAAGTTACATTGAACCAAATTGCAGATTGTTATTGAACCAAATGGCTCAAATATGCCAAAATTATATAATCCAATCAAATTTTAATACTAGCTGAAGAAAATTATGATTATTTTTTTTAAATTCATAAGTTAACGCAATACAACACACAATACTTTTAAATAAGAAATAGAACATAAATTTAAAAAAAAGAAGTATGACAATAAATACAAGAAACAAAGATGTATTATAATTCTAATTAAACTTTTCGGAATTGACTGAAAACCTTAAATTTGTAAAATCAAACGTTCTCTATTTTAAAATCCATACTGTCTATAATTTAAAAAAAAATCCCATAGTCTACAGTAAAAGAAAACTAAAAATCAAATTGTCTGTAATTAAGAAGTTGTTTTTTTTAGCATAAAAATTTCATAAACAATTATTATTATTAGTGTGGTCTCATGGAAGGAGGGAAAGGGGGTGGGGAGCCTCTGTTGTAATAGAGCATCCGTAGGTAGAAGTCTGACTTGGCTCGGTGACGTTAAAGAAGGAGGCCGGTGCTTTCCGGGAAGCTGAACTACTCCGCATTTAAGTATTATATGGAAGAAAATCCGGAAAACTCCCACCTAGTAGTCCGACTAACGAGGCAAGATGCTGAACACCAAACACACCCCGAGTCTCCTCGTCTTTTGAAACAGTGTCTACAACAAAGCCGCCAGCGGATTGAACCTACGTCCTAATGCTCACCAGCTGAGAGCGTTGTTGCTGAACCACGAGTCGGGCAAAAACACTTATAACTACTGTTATAAGAAGATAATTTCAATTCTATTTATAGAAAATCAAAAAGCAATTTAAACGTAGTGGATTGTGTTACTTTAAATAATCACGTTTTTCATAGAACTATTTTGCTCATTGGAGTTAACAGAAACAGGCTTCAAAGTCATAAAAAATACATGAATATTATAAAACAAGTAATATAAAAAAATATTTTTTAAAATCAATTCCTACTTTTTTCCCACTATATTGCAAAAAAGTCCTTTATAAATAATTTTCATTCATTTTTTTAAGTTTATCTGGCGCCATTTTTATTAGATACATGAAACTTAAATCTAAAAAAACTATAATTAATTAATTAAATTTAATTAATGAATTAATATCTGAAAAAACTATATTAACATCAAGTGTCATCCAATAATGTGTTTCAAAAAAACTAATTCCACTACACTAAGTAAAAAAAAATGTGTTTGAATGAATAAAAAGTATTTTATGAACGATTGAAAATTTGAACAAGATATATATAGGGAGATTGTGAGCTAATAGAAGGGATTGAACAAGCATTAAAATCAAGTAATATAAAAGTAATATCCTATTTGACAGTAGGAAATTTTCTAATAATTGTAACGAAATATTGTATGTATTAAAATAAATGGTAACATAATAATAAATGATCGACATAACTCTATTTATTATAAACAAAAGAATATCTTTCGAGTATGTTTATTAGATCTGCTAAAATTTTGTTTTATCCAACTATTCTTTCATTTTGACAATGGGGGATTGGACTATACCTATGGCTCAGAACAGAAACAGAAAGAGGCTTCGAAGTCATAAAAATATATGAATAATATAAGACAAGCATTACGAATAAATAAAAGTAATATGCCAAATACGTAGGAATAATCCAATCCTCCGTTGTCAGAATAGAAAAAATCATATCATATTTTCCAGTAAGAATATTTCTAAGAATTTTAAAGAAATGCTGTGTGTTATAAATAAAAACATATTGGTAAACAAGTAATATAAAATTTTTTTTTTAAAGTCAATTCCTACTTATTTTTCACTATATTGCAGAAAGTCCTTTATAAATAATGTTTATTCATTTTTTTAAGTTTATCTGGCGCCCTCTATCGGTAGATATATGCAACTTAAATCTAAAAAAAACCTAAAATTAATTAATTTAATTTAATTAATAAATTAATATTCGAAAAAAATGTATTAACATCAAGTGTCATCCACTACAAGTTAAAAAAATGTATTTGAACTTGAGTGGATGAATAAAAAGTATTTTATTAATGATTGAAAATTTGAACAAGATATATATAGGGAGAGTGTGAGCTAATAGAAGGAATTGAATGATCTACATAATCTATTTAATATAAAACAAAATAATATCTTTCTACTATTTGGTTTATTAGAACTGCTAAAATTTTTTTTACCCAGCTATTTCTTTCATTCTGACAATGTAGGATCGGATTATTTCTATGTATCAGTAGCTGATCATTATCAATCTAGTAGTTAACAAGCTGCTTTGCGTATCTAATTAGTTTCAAACAACATAAAAATTTTATGTTAATAATCCTGAAAGGTACTTATGGAAGAAACAAATTTCATATTATAAATAGCAGATTTAAAGATACAATGCATACTCATCAAGCAATTATTTCGATTCAATTTTAATTTAACGAATAACAGTTTAAATGGATTTTAATGATATATCAAATAATTCTTAATACTTTTATGATGGTACTATATACTACTGTGTCCAAAACGTAAAACCAATTTTCAATTTAAAATTCCCGGGGCATATGGAATTTCAATTTTTTTTATTTTTTAGGTTGCTGGCACTGACCTTGACATCTGTGTGAAATTTGACGTCAAAATATTCATTAGTGTTTGAGTTACGCTTGACTTTGTGAGACGCTAAAACTGATTCCGGCGATTTTGGAAATGTCTGAATTAATTGAGCAAAGAACTTGCATTAAAATTTGTTTGCAGAAACGTACAGAATGTTGCAGAAGGCATTCAGTGAGCATTCCTATATCGGAAAAAATGTTTAGAAGTGGTATAAACAGTTCAAAGAAGGCAGAGAACGCGTTGAAGACGAAGAGCCCTCTGGTTGACCATCCACCTCAACCGACGAAGCTCACGTTCAAAAAGTTAAAGATTTGGCGCTTGAAAACCGTCTATTTACAATTAGAGACCTGATGAATTTACTGATGATGTTGGAATTTCAAATCGATCGTTTAATTGGATCGGTCAATTCCATTTTGGGCCTCAAACGCGTCAAATCTCGATTGGTACCGAAAACACTGAATTCGTCAGCTCACACTGCAATGATTCTTCGTGCCTTTTTCGCCAAAAATGAAACCTATATCGTTCCACAATCACCGTATTCATACCGTGCGACTTCTAGCTATTCCTTAAACTCAAAAGACCACTCCGGGGACCCCGTTTTGAGTCGATTGAAGAGATTCAACGTGAATCGCAGCGCGCTTTGAATGCCACCTCTGCCGATGACTTTTTAACATGCATTGAGGATTGGAAAAAAAGTTGGCATAAGTGCATTGTGTCCGGAGGGGATTACTTTGAAGGAGATAAAATAAATTTGGAAGAATAAACAAAGAGTTTTTGAAAAAATAAATAGTTGGTCTTACTTTTTGGGCACAGTAGTACATGTTTTGGTAAAAGAAATCAAGTAATTCATAAAAATTTAAATAAAAATATATGCATTCTAATAAGTGAGAAGCAATTATGAATAATCAGTTAATTGTAAATAATATTTCATAGTTTTCTAGTATATTATTTTCTTTAATACTTCTATATATTGAAAATAATAGCTTAACTAATAATAGGCTTATAACTTTCATTTTCTAATAATAAACTTAATAACTTCTTCTTAGTATATTACCTTCATTCTTTCTACAGACAAAATATGTATTATTAATAAGAGTTGCAAAATGTATTAAAAAGACTTTGATTTTAAAATATTTACAATTTAATTATTCGTGTTTTCGTTTTGAGCATGTATTGTTTCATAAGAGTTAATAAAATTGCCCTATGTAATTTCGAAGAAATCGCCTTTACGTAAATAAAGTGTTTTTTTTTTAAAATCAATTCTCTACTTTAAGTAAAAGATTTAAAATTATTTTTATTAAATGTCTATGCGATAAAAAATTATATTTCAAAATATAAATTAATATGAAAGTTATTTTAGAGCTTATGAAAGATCTATTACACAGATCTTTAGGAGATAAAATTTATAATTTTAATTAATTTTAACATTTATTTAAAAATTATTCAGGTATTTATATCTCTGGACATTTTTTTTAGAAAATTATGTTCATATTTATAAAATTAACAATGATAACAGAGTAGCTTTACATCAGAACTTTATTTAAGTCTACAATGCCTTTACAAATTATGAATTAATTTATACCAGATGTAATTTATTTGATTTTTATGCGTGGCATTTTTTTTGTTTTATATCTTCAAATAAAGTATTCGGTGGCATAAAGATGTCTCGTGGTATAAAAGTAAGTGCGATCTATGGTGAAAAACGGAAAATTAAAATGAAATGTAAATAATAAACAGGTAACATTAAAAAAAAAAAAAAATTAATTCAATTCCCACTTTTTTTCACTCTATTGCAGAAAGTCCTTTATAAATAATTTTCATTCATTTTTTTAAGTTTATCTGGCTCCATCTATTGGTATATATATGCAACTAAAATTTAAAAAAAACTAAAATTAATTAATTAAATTTAATGAATGAATTAATATTTGAAAATAACTGTATTAACATCTAGTGTCATCCGCTACAAGTTAAAAAAAATGTATTTGAACTGGAGTGGAGGAATGAGAAGTATTTTATGAACGATTGAAAATTTGAACAAGATATATACAGGAAGAGTGTTTGCTAATAGAAGGAATTGAATTAATAAATAATATCTATGTAAAGTGTTGGCACAGTCAATAATTTTAACTATAAAACAGAAGCATACTAGCATACTTTTTCTGAAACCAATTACATTACGTGATATACATTATGCGATACTGAAGACATTACGTGATAGACGTCGTAGTTATTACGTCATTATGGCAGTCTCAATGTTAACAAAATACCCCTTGGGTTATCTGTTACACAAATATCTATTACACAGAAAGGTAAACTAATGTCTTCCCAGAGGACTTTCAAAGATAACTGTCACAAACTGTCTGATTTAAAATTCGATGGCACGCAGGCAGGCATGTCCAGAATAACAGTCGATACGAGACTTGTTTGTCCCAAAGACCATCTAATCTACTTTTTATTTTTTTAAAGTGATAGCATCTGAAAGCATTACAAAAATCAAACCACGTCCTCTTGCGAATACCCTCTAGATTGAAACGCCATTGAAAAAGGAATAGAGTACATATTAAATGTAGGAAATGCTTCCTTTCCTTTAAGAAATGTTACTATTTTCATAGAATTTTGTTTGAAATACTGAAATATGAGATAAAGTATTTTTTCTCCTCGAAGGAAAAAAAAATTCTTAAAGAAGGAATTTCAGATTTGATACCATCTTTATTTTGAATCAACTGTTATAATAGGCATTTTGATGCATTGCTTAATTATGTATTTCCAATTAGGATTGTAGCATAGCAAAACGCAAAATATGTGAATAATCAAGGATCAGTAATCATGGATTCTAAGAATAAATATATGTAGTGGCGTGGCGTAATAGTCCTAAGTAGATTTTACAGAACTCTGAATAGCCATGAACTGTTTTGTTGTGAGTAACGTATTAACGTCTGCATGTTGTTAAAAATTAATAATTTAATAAAATACCAATTCCAAAATTTTAAGCCAGTGCTTTGTAAATACTTATATAGTTTTTTTTTTTTTATTTTTGTCCATAATTATTTGATTATAACTTTGAAATAAGCATAAGCAACATAATAAAATAAAACTAAAATAACTACAACGATCTTATATTAACTTGCAATTAGCTGAATGTTTTATGCATATATTTGCCATTATCTCAGATAATACAGGACAGCCAATGTCAATGTCAGTATCTCGGCATATATCATAGCTAGATGTTATACTATATATATAAATATTTATTGATGTTATACATATAAATATTTATTGATTTTATACATATAAATATTTATTGATGTTATATTTATAAATATTTATTATAATAATAGAAATCAAAATACAAAAAAAGTAAACATATTTCTAACTATTCAAGAGTTTAATATATTAGACATTAGAATATATATTTAATAGATAATTTTATGTCATTCCAAATCACTATTTCTTTAATTTTTTGCATAATCAGGTGTAGAATTTATAAGTACTTCATAAAAATACAGATACAGAAATAAATTTTTTTTCCATTAGGAGTATCATTAGTTAAAATTCAAATTTTAAGAAAAATAAAAATAAAAATAATTAATTGATGATAGTTACTGTCATTTGAAACTTAGAAACAGAAATACACCAAAACATGCTACAGTTATACAGAGTAAAGTATATAAACTTTATATTTGACACTGTGTAAAGTACGTAAATAATGATATATAACCTCTAACGAGGATATGTGCAGAAACACCAACATTAATATAAGCAAATTTAATTTTTTTTAAATTCAAATTATTTAATTTTGAAAAGAAATCATTTTGAAAATTGTCAACAAAATCTTTTAACGATAAAAACGAAGAACTTATTATGTATCAACGCTCTTAAAACCTTACCCACATATTAATATTGCTCTGTAAAAATTGTAATGCAATGTTACATTTATCATAAAAAATTGATCTAAAAATCAGAAAGAAAGTATAAAAAATAAAAATTAATTAATAATGGCTAATGGAATCTGAAGTGAAAAAAAGAAATATACCAAAAATTACAACAGTTATTCAAAGTAAACTGTGTGAAGATAAACACTGATACTAATATGTATAGAACATGCAATCACTGATATGTGTAGAATATGTAAGCACTCATATACGAACATAGCATATACGATATATACAATATGTAAACACTGATATATACACACTATATCAGTGTTTATATATACAATATATAAACACTGATATAGTGTGTTCTTAAACAGTTGTAAAAATTGTTATCATCAAAAAGGAAACTCAAAATTCCCTTCAAAATGTCACAAAAAAGTGTGTAATACAAATTATTTCCATATGTTAAAGATGTAGAAACAGAATTACACCGAAACTTACGGTTATACAGAGTACACTATATAAACATTTATACCTAACACTGATATGTGTAAATATGATATATATATAATTGTGTAATATAAAATATCTCCATTTGTAAAAGATGTAAAAGACATAAATACGAAATACACCAAAACTTACAATGATTATAAAGAGTTATACAAACTATATAAACTTGTAAAGGATGTAAAAAAAGGAAAAACATCAAAACTTACAATGGTTATACAATGTAAATTACATAAACTTTATCACCGATACTGATACGTGTAGAGTATGTGTCTTGAATATATACAAATTTTCAATTTATAGTTTACCATTCATTCCATACGGCTATGTATGTGGCCCTTATTTTTTTGTATATTCATCATTTTCTAATTTTTCTGGTTACCTTAATTGTTGTCTATGTACGATGAACAAAAATCAAATTAACCATTTTTTTTTCTGTGTAAGAATTTCACCCAGGAGAGGCTAAACTATAAAACAAACGAAAGAAGCTCAGAAATTTTAAATTGAAAGTTCAATGCGTCTTGGAAATTATGATAACATCAATTAAACTTCTAACTTCTTCTGCATTGGCGTAACAGCCCGCGTAGTGTGCCACGATCATCTGCCTACTGGCAGATAAATTTCTAACTATCTACTATAAATATACTATAGATTATAATAGATTAAATGATCATTTTTAATGTTATTAACAGAAAAAGACAATGAGTTAACAGTCATTCGAAGCTTGTCCAACAACTTCAAAATGCTCTGCATCAAAAGAATAGTATTTTGACTGTAGGTTGTGCATACGGAAGCAATTGTTTATTATGAACTGCTAGGTGACAATCACACAATAACCATTGAAGCTCCTTGTTATTAGTCAATACGTTTAAAGGCAATTTTGCAGAAAAACGGCCTTCATTGCTAAACAGAAACGGAGCGATCCTGCAGCACGACAATGCCAAATCCTACTCTGCAAGAGTGACTAATAGTCCACTAGAAGAATCTGGCTGAGAAATTCTGCATCACCTTACTCCAAAAAATCACAGTCTTTCAAGAAGCTAACAAAATAATTTTGCAGGACTCCAAAAGAATAGTTCTCAATGCAGCTAAATTCTTTTTCTACTTTTTTTTCACTATATTGCAGAAAGTCCTTTATAAATAACTTTCATTCATTTTTTTAAAGTTTATCTGGCGCCATCTATTGGTAGATATATTCAACTTAAATCTATAAAAAACTAAAATTAATGAATTAAATTTAATTATTGAATTAATATTTGAAAAAACTGTATTAACATCCAGTGTCATCCACTACAAGTTCAAAAAAATGTATTTGAACTTGAATGGAGGAATAAAAATCATTTTGTGAACGATTGAAAATTTGAACAAGATATATATAGGGAGAGTGTGAGCTAATAGAAAGAATTGAATAAATATGTTTTTAGATAAGTTTTCAATTTTATTTCAATCGGAGAAAAAGACAGAACTTCCACTAGAACCTGGAATAACTATGACACTTATTAATAGTGAATTTGCAGAAGGGAAGAAAAGATTACCATAAATCTGGATTCGTAATATCCTAAGCAACATAATGATTAAAAGAATAGTTTAAGATCTGCTGCAATGTTCCATCAGAATTGACATAAAAATTAAATTTTCATTAAACAGAAGGGGCAAACAGTAATGCTAAAATATTAAAATTATCATATCTTTAATACAAAGTATGAAATAGGAATTCAAAATAATAAATGGGGATAAATAAATGAAAAATAATAAACTACAATAGAGAATAAATAAAACCGTATGAAAGACTGAAATACATGTAGAATTTAAAATATTACATATATAAAGATGGATACTTTATAATAATAATGATGTAACTCAAGAAGTTATAAAACTAAAAGAATAATATCAAATCACAACATGAAGTAACAAGTTAAAATTAAATGAAAAAGAAAACATTAGAAAGAAATAATATAAATTTAATGAGCTGTAAAAAGGAAACTCGATTATGAAATAAAAGCATTTTTTGAGAGCAATTCTTTTCTACTGTTGAAAACTCGATTTATAAAGAAGTCAATATTCTATTAAACTACAGCACTACAAATACGTTAAGTAGATTTTAATTAGATATAATTATTTTCTCGTTAAAAGTGTGGTTAATAGTTAAAGTTTGAATTAAATAGTTAAAGTTATAATATTAGATATAATTAAAATT
This sequence comes from Caerostris darwini, assembly GCA_021605075.1. Lineage (NCBI taxonomy): Eukaryota > Metazoa > Arthropoda > Arachnida > Araneae > Araneidae > Caerostris > Caerostris darwini. Next base: position 117,725 of record BPLQ01013252.1, on the reverse strand, counting down.
TTCATATCTAATTAAAACCAATGAAAATTTGAAATTGGCAGAGATGAACAATATAAGGACGGATACTTTATAATAATAATAATAATAACGTAACACAAGAAGTTATAAAACCAAAAGAATAATAGAAAATAACAACAGTAAGTAACAAGTTAAAATTAAATGAAAACTTCAGAAAGAAATAATATAAATTTAATAAACTGTAAACATAAAACCAGATTATGAAATAAAAGTATGCTTTGAGAGCAATTATTTTCCAGTTCTTTTCTACTTTTGAAAACTGGATTTATAAATCAGTCAATCTTCTAACCAACAACAGCACTACAAATGCGTTAAGTAGCTATTAATTAGATATAATTATTTTCTGGTTAAAATATTATATAGTTAAAGTTATATTATTAGATCTAGTTAAAATTTTAATTAAAAGTGAAAATCTAAAAGTTAAATCTAATTAAAAGTGAAAATCTAAAGGTTAAATCTAATTAAAAGTGAAAATTTGAAATTGGAAGAGAGGAATAATACTATATAAGGACTGGTACTTCATAATAATAATAATAATAATAATAATAATAAAAATAGTAATAATAGTAACATACTGAAAAATAAAATACTGTTTATAAAAAAATTTAAAGACAAACGCAGACAAAAATATGCTATGTTTAAAAGATAATAAAGTTTGTAACACGAAATTTCCTAGAAATCTGTCTCTCTCCATATATTATTTAGAAATTTTAATGTTATTTATTTACGATCATTAAAATAGTAATAAATATAAATAACAGTTATTGATTCAGTATCTAATATAATTATTCATAAAACAAGAGGAAAATAATCTATATATATATGCAGCTTGTTGATCAAAAATTTCATTTTATTGTTATAGTTAAATTTAATTATAATAATCCTACTGAAGCGAATAAAATGGATATTTCTTTCATCTAGTTTTTCATCAAATTTAATGAAACCTTAGAGCTTTAAGAAAAGAAATTGCAAAAGAGTTCAATTAAAAGAAGTTAACTATAATCTAAAGCAATTATTTCTGTTCACTATAGAATAAACGACAAATTCTCAAACTTAAGATGTTTTCTTCGAAACCCAAAAAATTAAACTAAACTAAAACTTTCCATGTCTATCCCAGAGATGTGCACGATAAATCAACACAGGCACAGTATCAGTACAGTTCTGAGTATCAGTATAAATCAGTATCAGTACAGTTCTGAGTATCAGTAGAGTTCTGAGTATCAGTAGAGTTCTGAGTATCAGCATAAATCAGCATCAGTACAGTTCTGATAAATCAATCAGGTCATCGTTGGGAGGTGTTATATTCTAACACGGCAAACGGTGGCAAAACATGGATGAAGATTCCCTCCTATTGCGTGGTAAACCCCAGTAATGTTTAACATATTGCACATTTGCTGACACACTGGACATTCTCTTGATGCCAGAATTTCTAGCATTGAGAAATAACAACATAAGAAGAATGAAAGCTACATTGTAGTTATTTTATTGATATAATATTTATTGATTTAAGAAAAATTATCTTATTTTATTTTTATTTCAATAATTGAATACATATTTTTTAATTTTAACTCATGACTTAAGTCATGAGTTAAAATTAATAACGATTAATTTCGAACGATAACGTAATTAACGTAATAATAATTATAACGTTTCTAACGATAACGTAATTAAAGTGATAATAACGATTAATTCATTAATTAACGATTTTAACTCATAACTCATAGCACTCGTAGTATGTATGGTTTTATCATGAGTTGAAATTAATGATGATTAATTTCGAAAGATACCGTAATAATGAAAATAACGTAATTAACATAATAATAACGATAAAGATTCGAATGATAATGTAATTAACGGAATAATAACGATAACGCTATTTATGTTATGATAACGATAGCTTTTCGAACGCTAATGTAATTAACGGAATAATAACGATAACGTTTCGACGCTAATGAAAACAACCTCATAATAACGATTAATTCCTTAATTAACGATTTTAACTCATAACTCATAGCACTCGTACTTTTTATATGGTTTTATCATTCAGTAAAATAGACTAATCTAAATATTTTTCCTTCAATTCTGAATAAAATTTGAAAAAAAAGAGAATATTATCTAGTGTATTATATGGCTTTTTAACTATATCTTAGATTAGAATAAATAATACAGTGACAGAAAGATTTAATTAATTTAAACTAAATTTAAAGTATGGGACCCTTTATATTATATCACCCTGGACATTTTTGTAAAGCTAAAATGGTAGCCCTGTAGAGAGAGTGAATGTAGCCAGTTTATAGTACATATACAATAAAAGTAATACTATTTTTGACCATTTAATTTTCATAATTAATCCCAGCAATATCGTTTTACGAAATAAGATTGATAAAATAAGATTTTGAAGTATAACAGACACTGAAATGTAACCTTAAAAGCTATCTCTTTGCTGTTCTCTGTCAAAAGAACATGGCGGCTTTACGACTGAATCAATGAAAAAGCCGTCAAGTTCCTCTTTTTGGCTTTTTGTCAAATTGAACTACGCCAACAACTTTTAGCACATACATTTGCAGCCGAAACGAAAGCCAAATCGGTACTCTGCCAATAACAGAATAACATGCAAAGCAGACAAAGGCCCATGACAAATAAAAAAAAAAGAAAAAAAAGTCATCTCTTGGGATTTAGAAGCCCGCATTTCAAAGATACTTTCGCTGCACTCCTCAATTCGATAAATCAATTATTTTAATTAGTTTATTGGTAATTAGTTAAAGTAATTATGTTCGCGTTGTACCGTGCCAAATTAACAACAATACTTTACAAATGTAATCACATAGATTTTCACAATCAATATATCATTTATAAAATATGTTAAAACGAATGTGTTTCTTAAGTGTGAGAATTTAAATTAAATAATAATTTATATATTCATATTTAACTGCTTTTAAATTTTTCTCGGAGATTTGATATGTGTGCAAGTTTATTTTATAAATTACTATTATAATTTTAAATAGACGATTAAATTTATGAGGGATTGAACTAAGATAACATGCGCAGTATAACTATTAACTACAAAATATAATAATGAAAAAAAACGAACGACGCATATGTTAGAACTCGTATTATTTTATTCATTTTAATAATATTGACTTATAAATTGTGCAACGAAATAATTTGTAAAGTATAATCCTTAATAATGAAAAAACAAAAAAATCCTTTAATAACGGGGGAAAAAAACCCATTTAATAATGGAAAAAAAAATCCTTTGAAAATGAAAACAACGAATGCGGCATATATTAGAACTCTTATTATTTTATTCAATTTAATAATATTAATTTGTAAATAATGTAACAAAATAATGTTATAAAGTAGAATCCTTTAATAGAGAAAAAACAAAAAATCCTTTAATAAGGAAAACAACGAACACGGCATATAGTAGAATCTTATTATTTTATTCAATTTAATAATATTAATTTGTAAATAATGTAACAAAATAATGTTATAAAGTACAATACTTTAATAAAGAAAAAACAAAAAATCCTTTAATAAGGAAAACAACTAAATCAGCATATGCTAGAACTCTTATTATTTTATTCAATTTAATAATATTAATTTGTAAAAAGTGTAACAAAATAATATTGCAAAGTACAATCCTTTAATAATGAAAAAACAAAAAACCTTTAATAATGAAAAAAAACAAAAAATCTTTTAATAACGAAAAAACAAAAAAATCCCTTAATAATGAAAATAACTAAAGCGGCATATGTTAGAACTCTTATTATTTTATTCAATTTAATAATATTGATTTGTAAATAGTGTAACAAAATAATGATGTAAAGTACAGTCCTTTAATAAAAAAAAATACTTTAATAATGAAAACAAAAATCCTTTAATAATGAAATAAACAAAAAAATAATTTAACAATAATAAAATAATCCTTTAATAATGAAAAAAAAAAAAAAAAAAAAAAATCATTTAATAATAAAAAAAAAACAAAAAAATCTTTTAATAATGAAAAAACAAAAAAAAAATCCGTTAATAATGAAAACAACGAAAGCAGCATCTGTTAGAAATCTTGTTATTTTATTCAATTTAATAACATTGATTTGCAAATAGTATAACAAAATAATGTTGCAAAGTACTTTTTAGTAATAACACACTTTTTGTAAATTAATGCTATAATTTTAAATGAACTGTTAAATCAATGAATGATTGAACTAAGTTAGTATCTGTAATATAATTATTAACTACAAAATCCTTTAATAATGAAAACAACGAATATTAGAACTCTTAATATTTAATTTAATTTAATAATATTGATTCGTAAATAGTTTAATAATAAAATAATTTTGTAAAGTTCTTTTTAGTAATAGCACACTTTTTATAAATTAATATTATAATTTTAAAAGGAACGATTAAATCAATGCATGGTTGAACTAAGTTACCATTTGCAGTACATCTATTAAATACAAAATCCTTTAATAATAAAAATAATGAAAGTGGCGTATATTAGATAATAAATATTTTAATATATAATATTAATAACAATATTTTATTATTATTATTTAATATTTATTAAATTTAATAATATTGATTTGAAATAGTGTAAAAAATAATGTTGTAAAGTACTGTTTAGTAATAGTACACTTTTTGTAAAAAGTGTAGTAGTATTGTAAGTACTTCGATGACACTGTTTTATATTTATATTATATGTGCGAAAAACTAAGAAAATATGTATGTAATTACTTTTTGGTAATTTAATTGTTCTTGAAATATTTTTCTACGAATTTTTAAAATTATTTTAATAAAGCGACTGCACTAGAATTTAATGTCGGTTACTACACAAGCACATACACACACAAAAATAAACAGAAGCCAACAAAGCAACTTTTCAATTTTTTCTTACATTCTTTAAATTGATCTGCATGCACCAAAAATAACAGAAAAAAAATAAACAACTGAAAAAATAACAGAAAAATTAAAATTATAATTTAATTATCAAGTTTTCCAAGCTCGAAGAAAAAAAAAGTTAGAAAAGCAAGTACTGTAACAGTTTTTTTTATTTGTTGTGAAGCATTAAAACAGTAAAGCACTTAGACCAGACTCAACCAGACAGAAAAAAATAACTGCTTACAAAAAAAATCTTTCTTTTTTACATATAAATAATTTTATTTTGCTTTTAATAGTTGTTTTATTTCTTTTATCAAAGCTGCTGAAGGCAATGATGTAGTATACTCTCACCAACTTATCCACGCGGCGAAAAAAAAAAAATGTTTTTTCACTTATATGTATTGATCCGAATACGTTTAAACATTATCTAGCTACAACCACAGATATTTTGTTGACGCAGTTTTAAAATGGAACATGTTTTGAGAATACCATAAAATAATTCTTTTGAAACAGATATTTGGAAAATAGTTAATATCTTCTTAGCAATAGAGTAGACAATCTTTTGTTATGACAAAATAAATAAATATAAATAGGAAATATAAAATATAAATAGGGAATACAAAATATAAATAGGGAATACAAAATATAAATAGGGAATTTAAAATATAAAAAAGGAATAAAAAATGTAGGTATGCTCTATGCATCCAAGTTATCCAGTGATTGAAAACCCTTTATCTTTTAGTTTGAAATAAATTTTAAAACATCGAATAAAATTTGTTTTCCAAATCAAATTTTTTAAGATGAACTATCACGTAAAAATCACGAGTTTCGTGAAAAACAAAAATCGAAATTTTTTTTTGTCTTATTTTAAAGATCAGATATTTAGCTTTCGAAAACAATTTTAAGTTTGTTTCATTGAAACTTAGTCATTATAAATCGAGATTCAGCTGCTTAATCACGAGCTATTAAGATATTGGATTTATGCTGCAAAAACTTTAAATTGAATTTTTAAGTATATTTTTTGCTATATAGTCATACGATAACACTCATAACTATTATAATAAATCTCTGTATCTAATGAAATTTTACCAATATATTTTTAATGACAATATATATATGGATTGAATTAAAAGGTTTTCATTAAATTAATTTAGAGATGATCTATTGATATTTTTGTTGAAAACTTTATCTTTTTTCTTTGTATTTTTGTTCTAAATTACTCGATTGTCTGTAGTTCAGCTTTTCTTTAGAACACGTGTTAGTTCAATGTGTGAATAGTGGATATATGTCTGTATTTATATATTTATGTAAGTAAGTCATGAATAATAAGTTTTAATTTTTATTAAATTTTTACCTCTGAACGTTAGTCCGTTAATTTAAGAAACATTGTTTAAAGTTAAATGCTTAGTTACTTTAAACAAAATTGCTTAATTATTTGAAGCAAAATTGCTATATGATACTGTCCATTAGAAAAGATACAGTGGAGTCATAGTCATAGTCTTGCCTTCGTGTTGTAGTTGCATATACCTATAATATTCTTATATTCACAGTTCAAAATAAAGTCCAGTATCTAAATAAGGTAAGTCAATATTACACTCCCATTAGTATTAAAGAATAAGTATCCGATTAATCCGTGACCCTTTTTATAACAAAGACAAATTAATTAAATTGCAGGTACAACTAGTGGTGAAACAAGGAAGTTAGAAATCTAAATTAGCTATGAGACGAATTAAATTAGACTCACAAAGCTGTAAGGAATTGTTGAATTAGGCAATTATCTTCACTTAGAAATTATTGAGTAAATAATCAGTGCAAAATTCATCAATCGTGAAAAATTTAAAAAAATTGTTTGTATGCTGTTAATATTTTAAATTTCTTTAAAAGCATTGCAACGCTAGACTGCATAGATTACTTTTTAAAAAAATAATACATCTCAAAAGTCGTTTGTCATGCCATCCCAAAAATGTGTAAGTTGTACATTAGTACAAAATAAATATCCACAATGTATGGAATTTTTTTGTTTGTAACTTACTTTTTAGTCATTAGTATTCAACGGTGTCAATTGTTGACACTACTTTTTTGTATAATTACCATTTTTGTAACTATTTTTTTTCTGACTTGTTTATATACAATAGGGTATTTAATTTTTATGAAAATTATCAGGTTGTTTTATATTTTTTTGGTGCGGATTTTTTATAATTGGTCAATGTTTTGTTATTTAAATTGCTACGTTACGTTTCCATATTATGTTGCTACTGCGTTGGATTCAATTCTTTCATTGGTAGTGCTAGTTCTTTTATTAATAATACAAGTGCCAATTCTTTTATCAATAATATAAGTGCCAAATCTTTTATTAATAATACAAGTATCAATTCTTTTTGGTACTACAGGTGCCAATTCTTTTATTGATACTACAAGAGCCAGTTATTTTGATGTTACTAAATTGACAGTTACTTATAATAATTCGAGGAAATCCACTCTACACTATAAATATTTGTAAGTAATGAAAATTCTGTCCTTTTTTTTCTTATTAAAATGAAACTAAAAACTTATATAAAATGTATTTATTTAATAATAAATATAATTACCACTATTGTCAATGACATCTTATCAAATTTTTGATGCCTTAAAAACAGTGTACACATATATATATATATGTGTGTGTGTGTGTAGATAAAGTTTATTTGTCTTTGCCTTAGAAAAAAGAATCAAGCTTCATTCCCACATATTCTCTTGATGCTAGCCTGAATCCAGCAAAATGTTTCTGTAAGCTTTTAAAAAGATGGTAATATGTCAGAACAAGTTCGAGAAAATATGTGAAATACTCATGTAAGCATAATCTCCCAGCGGAGTTCATCTAGGAGACTAAATCCTTTTTGAAGTCCCGGTTTTTGGTATTGTCCACACACCTTTTTCTGTTTTTCATAAATATAAAGCTTTTAAGCATCTTAGCTACTAACATTAAACTTCAGTGTATATTATTTGATTGCCACCTAATAGCCAATAATGAACAATTCCTTTCATAACCCATCATACAGTGAAAAGATGGATTCAGATTATTTCCAGGCAGTTGAGTAGCCCTTAAATGATATCTAAGCCACTGTCTTTTGTGTTTAACATTATTATAGAGGATCCAACGATTTGTCAAAGATAATTAGAAGTTAGATCAGTATTAGGAGAATTTACAATTATCCTTAGAAATAGAACTTCCTCTATGGTTTTATACTATATATTTAACACTTATAATATTTACACACTTATACTACTTCATTTTAAGTAACAAAAAAAAAAAGGATCAAATCAAATTCGTTGTCCATTAATCACAGAGTCTAAATAGATACAATTTTTATTTTTTGAACTGAATTTTTGTATATGCTAGTTTCTGTATCTTGTAGTTTTAATAATGTGTTACTCTTAGCACATATACCGCGCTTTCAGTTTTCTATTCTACATGCCTTCAGAATTTTATTCTATATACCTTCAGAAAATAAAAATGATTAAATCTTTTATTTAGATTCACGTCTGTCCAAGACAGCCTTTAGCTCTAGCATTGGCCATTGTAGACCTATTAGATACATTCCGATTTTCTGATATATACATCTATTTGCTTCTCTTCATTTAGAGTTAATTGTATTCTGATCGAACATTTTTCTTTTCTTAGACTACATAATAAATTTAACAATAAAATAAGTGTGAAAATAACAAAACATTCTTCCTTATAAAAAATTTCTATTCCTACCGTACTATATTTTCTCCCTCCTAAACTCATCCTTACGGCTATAAAATTTCGAACATCCAGAAGTGAGGGTGTGGAGAATTCGATGGGATCGAAAACTGAGACAGTACTTTATCAACGGCCGATAAATAGTTATACGATATCGTTCGTGATATAATAATTGAAAAATAATGGAAATCTGTTATTTCATTTCTTTCTGTAAATCATAAACTTTCTGAAAACAGAATTGAAAATAAGATTAAAAGATTCATTATAATGCTTTTAAAAAAAGCAGAAAAGATGTCCAAGAAATGAACTGTGGTAACCCTAAAGGAATTGCCGATATACTTCTGGTTGCAATATTGGCGACTTTTCGGGGGTATAGGAGACTAGAATTAGTCGAGAGACATTTTTATTGGAAAATGACAATGAACTTTTTTTCTAATTTATTTAAAAAACTTTTATGTGGTTCAATTCCTCTCTAAATATGTTTAATTAATTTATTTATTTTACATCGGCTTGTTTATGAACAATACAATATAAAAAAATAACGTCAACCATCAAAAATTTGCCTACTACGAAAAGTCGCCAAATTGGCATGAAACTTAATTTATCCCAAACTGGGTAAATTAACATCCTTTACGAATATTGTTCCTTTTAATTTCTGTAATTTTCATTGCATTTTAGTTGTATAGATTTGTAATGGATTATTTACCCCTTCTATCACTGAAATGAAATACCCGTTTTCATACATACATCCAAAAATAAAAACACAAAGTTATGTTTAATGAATAATATTCTAAATTAAGAATTTTATATAATGATAAAAAAGCTACACAATTCCAAAATTTAAATATTTTTTCAATAAATAAGCATATAGATAATGTGACTCTGATGCACAAAACTAATGTAAAATTATTGACAAATTATTCTGATTAGATAATCAAATATCGATTACTATTTTTTAAATTGAAAGTTTAGCATTTTAATTGAAAAAAAAAACACGACAAAAAAAAAAAAAAAAAAAAACTAAACTATTTTTTTTTATTTCAATAAATAACGGGAAGGAAAATAAATATATAATTTTTATCAATACATGAATATTACATTAAAGCATATTTTAATTAAATTTATATTAAAGCAGTTTTTTAATTCAATTTATATTAAGAGCTGATAGAACGCAACTTAATAAAGTTGAATTTATTATTTTATATTACCGTTGTTAATTTTGGTTCGAATATTTAAATTGTTTTACTAATTATATATTAAAAAAAAATATTTTACAAGAAAAAAAAAATGTCGAAATAAAATATTATTTCATTTTAATTATTATTTTTTTACAATCCATTTTAGATAAATTAAAGCGTTGTTACATAATACAAAAATAACAAAGCTAATATATGTAGAAGAATAAAAATAATTTCGGTGAATGTTTTTATCAAATAAATGAAATGCTTTTTCTCTTGCTAACAATTATTTAATACAATATTTGATTTTTACTTAGAAACTGTTACGAGATTTTGAATAAGTTTTTGATTAATACAATTATTTTTATTATTTTAGAATAAAGTCAGATTAAGAGGAATAAAAGTCATAATTGTTAGAGATAAAGTAACGAGAGTTAGACCAGTAAAATTTCCATTTTATAACGTTAGATTGCTTTACATTTTTGATTTTTGTTGTTTTTTCTTCTTATTTTTTTACAGCTGAAACTATTTTATTATAAAGAAGAAACTTATAACTGTTATTGATATTATACATTATAAATAAAACTAATATTATACTATATTACTTATATTATGTACTTATAACTTATATTATATATTATAAATTGAACTTATTATTGATATTATATAAGCAAGGGTCTGATGGCCGAGTGACTAGCCCTCTGGCGTTCGGTACTACAGGTTTCGGGTTCGAGTCCCGACGGTGCCATGGATCTTTGTAATGGTTCGGAATCCACTTCAAACCGTAGGTCTCGGTCTAATATGATCGTAGAGCGTTGTGGAAATAGTGTTGCTCGTGTCCGTTATTTTTAGCTATTTAAGTTTTCATTGTATTAATCATAACAAGATCTCAAAAAGGGCACAATAGGAGGAAAATATATAAAGAGTGACTGTAATAAGTGGTACAAAATTTATTATAGAACATGTTATCGGAAATTAAGTTTGGTCTGTAAAAAATGCGAAAATACTTGTAGGTACGATGCAGAATGGGGCTGACAAGTAATACAATGTTAAATAAAAAATGAATTTTTATTTGATAGCATGTTTTCAACATATTCTGTCTTTGAAAACAGTGCTGAAAGGAGAACGATGGAAAAGATTTGTAACAGGCTTCGTTTGAAATGCCGACCACGGATGTCATTTCAAACGATTGTCTTATAAGCTCAAAGGCACCACATGTGTTGCAGATGATTGTAAACAGCGACGGCAGTTTACGCTATGGTATCCTTCATGCGCTTCTATGATGTGATCTGAAGCGTCTCATAAATGAATGATTTATTGAGTTCCTTATAGAATTCAAATGAATGAAGTTCGACCAATTTGACGATCAAACAAGAGATTCAGCTCTTTGAATACATTTCCTGAGATATGTAGTAGAGATGTAGTTGGGAACCATCATGCATGAACCCCATATTCAACTGTGGATGGCACACCTTGCAGATAATACGAAGTGACATGCACATGAAGTGACAAGTGAAAGACGACCTCTTCGAGGATTGAGTACCTCAGCCCCCATATATGTATATATATATATATATATATTATGTAATAATTATATATAGTTATTAAATAGTCTTCCAAATTGAAAAAGAATGTTTGTACTGAATCTGCCAATAAACATTTTAATTAGGAAAGCTTTCATACAATATGCATTTAGAAATATCTAGTATAACTATTAATGAATCAAATTAAAATCTAGAATAAGTCAAATTAAAATATTAGATTTTGTAAAAAAATTTAACTAACATGAAAAATTAAAAATCCATATAAGTATATTATTGATAAGAATTAGCAAATAAATAAAAAATTATGATTATATAAAATTTTGGATTTTGGAAGATTTATAATATATAAGTCATAAAAGACCGTTTTATGTTTACCTACATAACAATTTATTATTGTTTCATGTAAAAGTCTTTTCATGGTTTCTTTAAAGGATATATATCAAAATCTAATATCAATATACTGTTTAAATTTTAGAATTTGTATTGAAATCGTATATGAATTTTCATTAGAAAAAGTAATATTTAATAATAAACCATCAAAAACAAAATTCAGAACTTCAGTTTTTTATAACATTAAAAAATGTAATGGCACACACATTGTTAATAAATAGCAAGTTAAAAAAACTGGTAAAAATCAGTCTTATCAAGTTAGAATTACAGCCGTTATTTATGCAACAAACGCTAAAAAATATCATAATTACTACATGTTACATGAAACAACATTGTATAGACACAGATATAAAGATACAATATATATATATACATGATAAAGATAACATATATGAAATAAATTAAATAATGAGAAATTTCGTTTTTCAAATTATTTACTTTTTTCTTTTAGTAGCATACTATTATTTAGTAAAATTAAATGTTTTTTGAAGTAATTATATGCATTTGAATTTTAGCTAATTCGATTATTTTGATAATACTTATTTAGATTCAAATGTCAATAACACTTAACTGGCATATGTTTATTCAGTATAAAAGATAATTAAAACACTTTAATTTATTTATGGGAGAAATATAATGTCAAATATTTATTATTATATTTTATTTTAAATATAATGGTAAATGGATATTTCAAGAGTGTTAATTTCAAAAAGTGTTTGTTCTAATTTTAACATTATCAACATTATTTTTACGACGATTTTTTCGATAGTTGAAAGTTTATTTTTTGATTGTTTTGGAATAAATTTAAAAATTTAAACAAAAACAATTTTAAATTATATATGGGAAAATAGCAAAAATGAAGGAAAAACAAAATTTAAATTACACAAAAAACAATGATTTTTGCCTAGAAAATATTTTTGATTCTTATTATAAATGTAGTGTCCTTATTTTAAAAAAATGTACTGAATAAATAAATTTGTAAAAATGTATATTTATGAAATAAATATTTCATTTCACCTTCATTAGAATTATTTTTATTAAACAAACTAATATTAGGCACAAATACTGCAGTTTTATTTCTGTGCATAAATGTCGTATATTATTATTATTTGTTTAATTTTTATTTTTTAAGCATATTTAAAGGCAGAGAACGTAAATTTTAAAAGATGATTTTATGAACATTATTATTATTATTTTATAGAAAGTTTTTATGGACACAGTGATAAGAAACGTTAAAAAAATAACTATTTTTGTGGAAAGTTTCTTGTAATTCTTTTTTGTTAATTAATTTATTATTGAGATACAAATACTTTAAAAATTTTGCTTATGACATAAGCATTTAACTATATTTTCATATATGCATGAATAAAAATATAAATTAGAGTTTTAATTACATTAAACATTTAAAGAAAATTTATGATAAAATATCGGGAAATTAAGAAAAATTTTTTGAAAAACTTTCAACACTGGAACTCGAAATTTAAAATGATTACAGAGAGAAAATTTTAGAAAAATTAACTATCTACTATTAATTCATTTAAAAAAAATTGGAAAATATCTATAACTTAAAACCATTGCAAACAAATGTTTTGGATTTTAATTTTTTAAATTTTCTTGTTTGCTTTTTATTATGATTGCTTCAGTTTAGCGTATTATACAAGGATTAAAAAATCAAAAATTTAATCGCATTATTTAAAATGATTTATTGATGAATTTAAATAAATATATACATTTACAATGTATATATTTATTTAAATTCCTTAATTATGTATATATTTATTTAATAAAATGCATATGTTTGTATTGAAGAATAGAAGTATAGGAGTTCTTAATAAAGATGGTTGGTAATATAAATTACCAACTATCTTTATTTAGAACTTCTTTACAGACATCAGTACACCATTTGTACTAAATTAAAATTTTTGTGAGCAATACTGTATTTAAATGCAGATTAAAGCGATGCATTTATAATTCATTTTACAAAAGCCTATTTTAAACATTATTGGTCAAATACAGCTTTATAACGATGCATAAATAAAAAAAATATATATAAAGCAGATGTTTTAAAAAAAGAAATTTCAAATTACTTGCAATACACTCCTTCAATTTGTGTCTATGCAAAAAATCACGAAAAGCAATTCGCAAAATTTGGAATTGCTCAATGTTGTGCAATAAATTAATTTGCAAAATCCCAGTGAGACAATCTACTAAGAAATATCAACAAGTGATCCTGTCAATTGATATCACAATTTACGAGGAGTGCATGTTTTGCAACACTAAAAATACCTACAGCAAAGCGTAGGGGGCATGGGCAATATCTCTTGGCTAAATACACAAACTTAATCAATCTCTCCCATCTGCAGTGCAAGCCTAGGGTTTTGACCCGCCCGTATTAAAACCATCGCCATGTCTGTCTGCTGGAGATCTGCGTAGACTCCCTCCCATACACATGCACACGCACATACAGATCCACGCGGTGCACACACACACACACACACACATGGAGCCCGACAAAAAGAAACACATACTACACACACACACCATTCTCTCTGTAATACGCAATGCAATCAATGCTTTCAATCGTAAAGCAAAAAAGCTTTAATGCTAATTTGGAAAAGAAACGGTCTTATACTCACAGTTCTGTGGATCAGTTTCATTGAGACAGCAACTTTGGGATCTACTATTTCCAGAATGCAGGATGCATAAAGGGGGAAAAAAAAGATGGGGATGGAAAAATAAAAAGTGGATGTATCAGAAACACTTCTTTGGAAGGGGGTGGAACTCTGCACACTTTTTTAATTTTTATTACTGCGGTAGAAAAAGGGTCTCCCACTGCACCTAGTAATCGCTACCAAACAAAAAAGAATTTCGTTACGGGCATTTAGTTGTATTGAACTAGAGCGCTAATTCCTAGCGATGTACGGGGCTGCTCCGTAAGTGCAGTCCGCGGATTCTACTTTGGCTCTGGAGGGGGGGAAAAGCAGAGGATGCTTTAGGGTTGCTGCAAATTGAGAGGGGGGAAACCCACGCCAAGGTGGCGATCGAGAAACCAAAACCAAGTTGCCAGGTGACGGGTTATGTTGTTTTTATTTATTATTAACATATGATTTTTTTTTTCTTTTTGTGGTTACTATGGAGGAATTCATGTAGTAAATGAAAGTCTCCATGTTATAATTGTTACACTGTGCTGTTTAAATTTAAATTTTTATTTTAACAAATATGCAAATAATTTAAGCAATTGTTGTGGTAATTAAAAATTGGAGCAAAATATTTTTATAAGCGCTATTGGCATAAATTTTTATATGCAACATTTATTGTATACAACACAAAACCATTAAATTAATAACCATAATTATTATAATAAATTATCACTATCACTGTAAGGTACTGTGTGTATAATGTTTCATTAATTATAGAATGCGTTCAACATAAAAATTGTAATATAAGAATGCTTTAAAGATTTAAAAAAATTAAAGTTTTTTTTTTATTCTTTTATATAAGAGCCCAGAGAAATTTATATATAAGGCTAATAAAGGCTATAAATAAGGCTAATAAGGCTTATAAATTTATATATAACTATACACTGAAGTGACAAAAGTCATGGGATAGCAATATGCAAATTTTCAGATGGCAGTAGCATCGCGTAGAACAGGTATAAATGCGCAGTGCTTTCGCAGAGCTTTCATTTCTGTTCAAGCTATTCATGTGAAGAGGTTTTGACGTGATGATGACCTCACGACGGGAATTAACAGACTTTGAACACGGAATGTTAGTTGGAGCTAGACGCATGGGTCATGCCATTTCGGAAATCGTTAGGGAATTCAACATTCCCAGATCCACTGTGTCAAGAGTGTGCCGAGAGTATGAAATTTCAAGCATAACATCCCACCATGGACAGCGCAGTGGTCGACCGCCTGCACTTAACGACCGAGACCGGCGACGTCTGCAAAGAGTCGTAAATTCTAACAGACAAGCAACACTGCGTCAAATAACCGCAGAAATCAATGTGGGACGTACAAGGGACTTGCCTGTTAGAACTGTGCGGAGAAATTTGGCTTTCTTGGGCTATTCCAGCAGAAGACCGACTCGAGTGTCTTTACTGACAGAACGACATCGCTTGCTGCGACTCTCGTGGGCACGTGAGCATATCGGTTGGTACCTAGATGAATGGAAAATCGTGGCCTGGTCCGATGAGTCACGATTTCAGTTGGTAAGAGCTGATGGTAGGGTTCGAGTGTGGCGCAGACCCCACGAAGCCATGGACCCAAACTGTCAGCAAGGCACTCTTCAAGCTGGTGGTGGCTCCGTAATGATGTGGGCTGTTTTTTCATGGCATGGACTTGATCCTCTGATGCGACTGGACCGAACATTGACTGGAAATGCTTATGTTCAGCTACTTGGAGATCACTTGCAGCCATTCATGGACTTCATGTACCCAAACAACGATGAGATTTTTATGGATGACAATGCGCCATGTCACCGGGCCACAACTGTTCGCGATTGGTTTGAAGAACATTCTGGACAATTCCAACGAATGATCCGGCCACCTAGATCGCCCGACATGAAGCCCATCGAGCATTTATGGGACATCATCGAGAGGTCTGTTCGTGCCCAAAATCCTGCACCATCAACGCTTTCACAATTATGGACGTCTATCGAGACAGCATGGCTCAATATTCCTGCAGAAGACTTCCAACGACTTGTTGAGTCC
This sequence comes from Caerostris darwini, assembly GCA_021605075.1. NCBI lineage: Eukaryota > Metazoa > Arthropoda > Arachnida > Araneae > Araneidae > Caerostris > Caerostris darwini. The sequence goes on along the minus strand of BPLQ01013252.1, from coordinate 101,279 downwards.
ATGCCACGTCGAGTTGCTGCACTTCGCCGGGCGAAAGGAGGGCCGACACGATATTAAGAGGTATCCCATGACTTTTGTCACTGCAGTGTATATATAAGGCATGATCATATAGTATATATCTGAAAATCTAAGTATTTTTATTTTCATGCATGTATAAAGTTGAAAATGATTTTTGTTAAGAAATTTTATCTTAAAGAAACAAAGCCAATTTAAAATTTAATCTAAAGAAAACACAAACTGTTAATATCAATAAAGGAAAAGTGCAGTAAAATAGATTTTTTTATATTATATCCTATGTAATATCTTTCAATGTAATAAAACAACTATTTATTATATATATATGTTTTTAAATATTTTCATTTATTGAAATTAGCATTGATTATAGGCAGATAACATATGCATAAACGTGTGAAGACATCTTATATTCACTGTATAGTGACTGTAATCACAAGACACATTCACCCATACACACATTCATACTCACACACTCATATTCTCACATTCACTCTCTCCCACACACTCATACTCTAACACACGCATTCATATTCATACTCTTACACACACACATTCATACTTTTACACAAAAAAACCCTTTCACACACATTCTCTCAGACACATACTCTCTCACACATTCAAACACTCTTCCTCTGACACACACACACTCTCTCTCTTTCACACACACGCACACATACTTTTACACATAAACTCATATTCTTACACACACTTAATCTCTGTCTTTGCTTCAGTAAGTGATTAAATTTTGTGGAAATCAAATAAAAGAGTTATTAGTAAACGGCTTCTATCCGAAAGTGTTTTTTAATAATCATGACTCAAATATATCAAATATATGCGACATCAAAATATATGCGGATCCAAAGAGATTTACGAATTCTAATACATTATCTAACAACAACTGCATAAAATTTGTTGGGCGCAATTTTAAAATGAATCCTGAAGCAAAATTTCATCATCTTGATATCTAGAATTGAGCATTTGGTGTTAAAAAATGAAATAAATAAATAAATAAAAAACGTATACATAAACTCTGGATCCAGGCTAGCGAGTTATAGATAAAACTCCTTAGATTTTAATTTGCGATAAGAAATAAATTCATTTAATGAAATATTTTTCATTATTTAAAAGTCAATTTTTTTAAAATAAAAAACGAGTCAAATCCTGCCCCATATTTTAAACTTTAAAAAAAAAAAAAAAGTCTATAAAAGATTTACCTAATTTATATTTTTTAAAGTGAAGTATGGTGAGGTGGACTGCTAAAAAGCACTGGCATTTCTTAGGGAATCTCTAATTTAAAGTGAATAGCAAGTTTGTAATAAAAAAAGAGTTTTTAAAAGATTTGATATCAAACCACCAATATCAGTATTTAAATACATTGAAATATTATCTTTAATTAATTACTCAAAATTAATTGCATCTGTAACGCTACTTTGAATAAAAAAATAAATAACTCAAATAACTAATAACTAATAATAAATATAAAGAAAACCCTCTTAAAAAATGGTACTTTACAAACATTAATATGCCAGTACTGTTTTGATCTACAGTCACCCAGCTTCTTATAGTTCTTATTTCTGTAGCTTACAATTTCCGTGTGTTTGTCTCTCACATTTTTTCAAAGAAATAGTAAATTACTCGATCAATCTCTACACCGCCAATCCACTTACCCGCGCTGCTAATTAACAATACCCCAGCAGCCGGCAATAGATCATTTCCTATATTACACGTTGATTAAAGTTTTTTTATTGAATTAGGAATTGTAGTCCTCAACTAAACACTTGCTTAATGACCATACTATTATAAACAGTCATGAGGTTCAATCACTTGATTGGTTTTTCGCTATATGAAAAAAACTACATTGCCGAATTGTTTTTTTTTCAGACCAATACTTTACTGACTCTAATTTTAAGGTTATTTCGATTGCTTCCTGTTATCGGAATACATCGCTAGAAGTGTCTTTAACTTGGTTCCAATTGTCTAGCGAATAGAATTAACAAATTTTATAATATTTTGTGAGTACGTAGTCCTTAATAAAAATATCCTCAGAATGTTATAAGGAATTTCTTTTGGGTTTTCATAAGTCTTTCTTTTAGATTTTACTAATTTTTTACGAGTTCCGTACTTTTGTAAGTTTTTTTTATATCTGCCTTTTCTTTTGAGATGTCTGAATGTGAGGCACTTCAGATTTTTCAGCTTCAAACTAACAGCTGCTAACGCGGCTATTAGCACAATTGTAATTACAATAAAATATTATACATTTTGTTATTATAGTTTTTTTTATCCCAGTATTAGACCAAAACGAAAGATATTTCTTACACTGTGACGTTCTTCCAGCAGAAATGCGATACAATATTTTAATTTTTTTTTCTAATGCAGCTGGCAATACAGAGACAGTTATCTTTATGCCATAAGAAAGGGCTGCACCGACGTTACTCATTTAGCACTATTCAGGGGACACGTGTAGTTTGAATATATACTACGGACCAGAGTAACATTACCCCCACCATGCTCTACGATCCTATTAGATCAGGACCTACGTTTTAATGAGGATTCCGAACCACTACAAACATAAATAACACCACCGAGAGTCGAACTCGAAACCTGTGGTACCAAGCGCCAGATCACTAATCATCAGGCCATCAGGCCCATTGCAATAATTTCATTCCTATTTGTTCCATCTACTTCGTAATAAAATGTGATTTTTTTCTCGAAATTTTGCCATTTTGTAAATATGGTTAACCTTTCAATTCCTATTTTTCTTTCAAAATGCATGTATTAAAAATAAATATCTATCATAAAGATTCTGACTTTATAATATCTTGTTTCTTCCTTCATATTTTTTTTTTATTAATTATAAAATGGTTCAATCGTACGAAATAAATATCAACTGTTAAAATGTTTTAACAGACATTTATTTGCTATCAGATGAAGTCGTAAGACTTTATTTAAGTTGCCTCCAATATAAAACGTATTATATGAATCCTTTCAACCCTTAAAATCTGTTCTGAATTAGTTTGTTCACGGCTTTACAGTTGAACGTATAGCTTTTAGCAGGATTCTGACACTTTTGAAGATAAAAAAAAAAGTCTTTCATTTTCTTGTATTCTCCAAGTGCTTGCTTTTAGTAAAAAAAGTAGACTGGACTTTTCAGCTATTCTCTGTTGCATTTTTTTCTCTCAGTTAAACCGAATGAAGTTGGTTTCAAATATTTTTAAACAAACTTTTAACCGTCAGCCATTTTAGGAGAAATGCTTTCATAACGATATTGTTGTAACAACTATCAACAAATTAGTTGATTTTTAAAATAATACTACTGAGTCCAAAAAGTAAAACCAATTTTCAATTTAAAATTCCAGGGACTTATCGAATTAAAATTTTTTTCTTTTTTAGGTTGCTGGCACTGTCCTTGACATCTGTGTGAAATTTCACGTCAAAATATTCATTAAAGTTTGAGTTGCACATGACTTTGTGAGACGCTAAAACTAATTCCGGCAATTTTTGAAATGTCTGAATTAATTGATCAAAGAACTTGCATTACATTTTTTTGCGGAAACGTATACAATGTTGCAGAAAACAGTCGATGAGCATTCCTATATCGGAAAGAAATGTTTAAAAGTGGTATAAACAGTTCAAAGAAGGCAGAGAACGCGTTGTAGACGAAGAGCCCTCTGATAGACCATCAATCTCAACCAACGAAGCTCACGGCCAAAAAATCAAAGATTTGGTGCTTGCGAACAGTCGATTTACAATTAGAGACCTTGCTGAGGATTTTGGAATTTCAAAAGGATCGGTCAATTCCATTTTGGGCCTCAAACGCGTCAAATCTCGATTGGTACCGAAAACACTGAAAGAGCCAGCTTACACTGCGTCACTTTTTCGAAAAAAAATGAAACCCATATAGTTCCACAACTACCTTATTCACACCGTACGACTTCTGGCTATCCCCTTAACTCAAAAGACCACTCCGGGGACACCGTTTTGAGGCAATTGAAGAGAATCGCCGCGCGCTTTGAAGGCCATCCTTGCCGATGACTTTTTAGCATGCATTGAGGATTGGAAAAAAAGTTTGCATAAGTGCATTGTGTCCGGACGGAATTACTTTGAAGGCGATGAAATAAATTTGGATTAATAAATATAGAGTTTTTGAAAAAAAATAATTGGTCTTACTATTTGGGCACAGTAGTATACAGTAGTATTGAAAACAAAACAAAAATATAATAATTTTGTCAAGTAAATTAAATATTGTTCTCTTAACCTGGTATTATATGACCTTTTATAAAAGCAGAAAAGTCTCGTTTAAGAATAATGCCAAAAGAAACTATTTTTTAACAAATTTAATAATGAATTTATTTTATTTACACCGTAATAAAATGAATTGCTGAACGTTATAGTTAAATGCGCTTCAAATATCAAAGTTAAATATTCTTCAATTAGGCTGTAATTTGCAGAGTCAGGAATTTAACGGAAACGTTAAGTGTTGACACTAACTTTTCCCTTAGGATAATACAATTATCCATTGGATTATTTAATGAGGATTTTTGTATCTAAAATTCTATCCACAGGAATTGAAGCCTCTCTGGAATAAAAGAAGTTAATTATTATATTTGAGCATGTATATATAAAGTACGAAAATGTTAACAGTTAACAAAGATAATTACAAAGTTATTAAGTATAAACGTTATCATTTTAACAGTATTTAGCATTTATTTTCATAGTCAGCTACATGTTTGGAAAATCGGAAACTATTTCTATAATTATCTAATTTAAAATACTGTAGCATATCAGGTTATTAGATTTAATTATCTACCTTTGTTAAAATACTTATTTTATAAATAGTTGATATTCTGTAACAGTATAGAAATTATGCTTTAAGTTTTTATTAGATTTAATAACATCCTTTGAAACTTTCTGGAATCATACCTAATTTGTTTTTCGAATTTAAGCAGTATTTAAAAATTTTCTTACTTATTTCATTTTTTTTATTTTACTTGAACATTATTTTGAAATGTTTAAAATGTTTATTTATTTCATTTTATCGTTTACTTATTTTATTTGCCATCATTTTGAAATGTTGAAATTGTTTACTTCGATCATTTTCTTATTTATTTTATTTCATTTTATCATCATTTTGAAATGCTGAAATTGTTTACATATTTCATTTTATCATCATTTTGAAATGCTGAAATTGTTTACTTATTTCATATGATCATTTTGAAAATTTGAAATTGTTTACTTATTTCATTTCTTGGAAATGCATGCATTTTTCTTTTTTTAGTTATGACTCATTGATATTCCTTAGGTACCAAGCCTTGGTTAACATTCGATTCAATTAACTTTTCCAATGAAAAGTTAGCGTTTTCTTTTTAATGGTATTGAAAAATAACGTTGAGCCATTTTAGACTTTTTCGTTCAGCACACAAAAAGTTATTTAAAAAAATCCATGATTTAATTGATAACATAAAATACTTTTATATTTTATAATAAAAGAGCTATTCATAATATAACATTGTTTACAGCATTTCGCTTTAAAAATATTTATACGTTGAAATAAAGTCAAAACCGCTAATTAGATAATTTAATTTTCTCTCGCGTCTATTATTTTTTGGATATTGAAATTTAATACATAATTATGGATAATTGCTGATTAAGACTTTAGAAGACAAGTCATATGATGAAAATTAGGCATCAGATTTTCGGAAAAATATGTGATGAATAAATAATTTTTAGAAACTTGCGATATAGTTTATTTATTAGATGCCATTATGACAAATGGTAACAATTGTTACTCATTTTCATGCACAATAGATTTAGAGACAAAGTACAAATTTAGAATTTAAGCCAGAATTTGCAGAAAGAGGATAAAAAAATAAACATTATACATTTAACCATACGATTTTAATTTATTGTAATATTTACAAATATGAATTTCGTTATATATTAGGGATGAGGTTTAATACGCTGTCGACTTCGTTGAAGACACATTTTTCAAAAACGAGGAGACGCGACAGCGTTTTTGATGTTCGGCATCTTGCCTTGTTAGTTCAGGCTACCAGGTGAGAGTTTTCTGGGTTTTCTCCCATACGATACGCAAATACGGGGTAGTTCCCTCTAAAAGTTCTTCCGGAATGCACTGCCCTCCTTTTTCAGCGACTAGACTTAAATGAGTAGACTACACATGACGTGTCCGTCTTTCGCTACCGGACACTGAGGATTAGTCACAACAATATTTTTCATTCCTTATCATTAACCATTGCATTTCTAAGAACATTAATAAATGAAATTTCTCTTGAAATATTAGTCTCCTTTCTCTTTATATATTTATCTCCTCTTATTAAATAACTACAATGTTAAAATTTCCGTAATTTACAATTAGATACAATAATAAAAAGATTATACTGTTATCAATATTCCCCTGCAATAGTTTGGTTGAGATTTTAATAGTATCTAAGAATGGTGTTCCATAAAACGTCCTCCTGAAAAGTTGATAATATGTATATATATAATATAATGATCTATTTATTCTATAAAAATTATTCAACAAGAAGGTGTTTTTTTTGTACTTTATTTTCTCATTCTAACAAAATATTTTGATATCCAAATGTATTCCATCAAATAAGCATAAAATGATAGTTGTTCGCTGAAAAATCTTTTATTTATTATTGCCGTCAGCTGCAAATGATGGTGTAGTGACAATTCAAAACACAGTCGACACACGGTTATTTTTACATTAAGTTTCATGAAAAATTTAAATAATGTAACATTGATAAGTAAAAAAAGCACAATTGTTGTTTGTTACATTGAAATCTAGTTTAAAGATAGGTTACAATGTATGTTATGTTTATTTCTCTTCTTAGTGTCTCAAAAGATTTATTTCAGAGTTTTATGCTAAACTCATGAAATTATGTAAACTAATATTTCATGAAATATTTTATTACTACAATAAATATAATTTTTTTAAAATTGTTGAAAATGTCATTTGTATACGCATTTATAATAAATACTACACCATTTGGGTGGGGACTTTAAAATGGTTTATTCTTTATCCACTTAAGTTAGAATCTATTGATTAACATACATTTCTTGATTAAGAATATCCAAAGCACATAAGGCTAATCAGTATAACTTATATTATCATATTATACATTAAAAATTTAACTATTAATTAGATAATCACTCGTAGCCCAATTGTACTGTAGAAGAGAATTCGTATTTGATTGAGCCGGAGATGCGTGCTTCAGACATAGCTTTGAATAGCGAGTAGACTTGTGGAGACTTTGGTTGAGCCTCGCATCCACCAATTAAATGTTTGGAGGTTTTTTGGAATTTTGTTAATATGGTACGAAATACAGGACGGGGAAATTAAATATCCGTTACTCTTAAGATTTTTCCAGGAAGAAACACTACAACATTAGTACACTACAACACTCTTAAAGGATTACAGAATTCTTAGAACTTTTAATACAGTAAAATTCATTATTTCTCTCAACATAAAGAAAGAGGTGAGTGCATATTTCTTGTAAATTTTAAAATTATAACAGGTTTGGTCATCCTAATTTTCCCCATTTGCTATCAAATTCACTTATTTGCAAATCAAATTAAACAATCTCAAAATTAGGGCTTTTTTATATGTTAGTACTTTTAGGTATATTTTTTTAGGTATATTTATAAAAAAATATACTCATGTGGGCGTCTAAATATGTACTTCTGTATCAGTAGTGATGTCGGGTAAAATAGGCGTAAAGATGTATGTTTAACTATGCATAACGGTATGCATTATGTTGTTCTTTCAGTGATTTTTTGCGTGATTATGTGTGTACCCTCAGTCACAAAAGCATATTTACTTATGAGGCAAATGCTTTTGTATGTGTAATTGTATGTACTCGTTTATTCATCCGTCCACATATGCAATTTATTATGAAGTATTTATACATATATATATACGAAATAATGCAAATCTGTACGTTTATAATTATTTGTATGAGTGGGTGTAAATATGTGCGTCGTTAAGTGTATGCATGCGTGATTGTATGTGGATACGCATGTATGCAAGTTAAAGGATGCATTTTAAGTACATATATATATATATATGTACTTAAAATAATATATATCTAAATATTATATAAATATATATGTACTTAAAAAGCGATACACTGGTTTGGGTAAAAATGTACACACACACATGTACACACACACACACACACACACACACACACATATATATATATATATATATATATATATATATATATAATATATATATATATATATATATGTGTATGTGTGTGTATGTGTACATTTTTACCCAAACCAGTGTATCGCTACAAAAATATATATTTAGATGTATGTAAGCATATACTTCTTTATAAATATACATATGTACTAACGTATAACTAAAACACAAATTTTGATAAGGTTGAATTTCATTTGTAGAAAGATAAAGTATACCAATTTCTTCCAACATATTACATAAATTTTGTACATTTCAGTTTATATATATTTTCTATTTTTACAGAATTTTTTTCAGGAGTGTCATAAAGTTTATCAAAATTAAAAGTTAACTGAACAAAGCAGAAAAAAAAATAAGATTACAAATCGATGTTATCCTTTAAATGTTAAAAAAAAAGTTCTGTAAAAATGAAAATATTCAATAAAAACAGAAGAAAATTCAATGAAATTAATGTTTGCACTGTTGATAATGATTAGGAGTTTTGAATTCATGATGACAATGTAAATAATGATTGTGCGCATCTTTCAATGACATTTGAAATATAACACATCACATTGTGGATCCTCAACTCAGGGTTTCAACTCATTAATTAATGAATATTGTTAAATTTTTATAAAAGATAAGATTAAAATCTAATTTTTTTTATCATACTTTTGTAACGAAATTTATTTTGATTAAATAATATTCATTGGTGGTTGATCAGTCATCGACTTGACCGATGATATCTGAAGAACAACACAATTAATTCTCAGATTGTTAATAATAGGGAAGTCATACCTAATGCATAAATTAGCAACTATTTCATATATTTGCAAAATATAGGATTATGTTTAAAAAAGAAAGTTGTTTTGATTGCACAAAAATTTATGAAGGACAGAAAACTTTTTATAAATCTGTGCTTTTTATAAAACTTTTTATAATCCAAGGGCATTTTACAAATATTCCATGAGTATTTTTAAAAATATGTTTGAAACTGCAATTGAGAGTGATTTTCCATTCTACATTTTACTTTGTTTCAAATTTTATTTATATGGCTCTTATTTACATTTGTAAGAAATTTTTTTTGCTATTCTATTATAGAAATTGTTACATTTTTCATCATTCATTCTGTTCGGATTCCATCTTTCTTCATCATTCTAATCGGCCTCTATCATTTATAGAGCACTATTTGTCAGTGAAATTTTTTATTATTCAGATGAAAACCATTTTATTATATTACATTTCTTGAAAAATTCTGTATTATTTTTGGTTGTAAATCATTTTGGTTACTAGCTGAGATTTCTCTCTTCACATTACAGGGAATCTGGCACTGCATGCCAGGTTTTTTTCGCATAGGGTAGATATCTTGTGCTATACGTTTCCCCCTTGATTATATGATCTACAATTACGATATTCACTTATTATACTAACCCTTATTAACAATGCTTTCCCACATTTTCTCATAACTTTTTTGCTTTTCTATAATTAACCGTTGCCTTAACATTTCTGTTTATGATCTCTCGCTGACTCTTCATTTCCCATGCTCTACACTATAATAATTAAAACCCTTTTAATGATTTTTTTTATTTCATTCCCTGCGATTGCGGGCATTTTATAACTTTCATACTCTTTGGACGTCTTGCTTTTCACTTTAGCTTGATCTCCTGTAGCTACTACTACTATAACTCACAACATCACTGTGCCTAGAGCTGAGTTGCCCCTATACAGTTTGGGAATGATGCGGGTGAAAAGAAGTCTTATTGCGCTCTGTGATGCTCTACGATCATATGAGACCGAGACCTACGGTTTAAAGTGGCTTCCGAACCTCTACAAATGTCCCTGGCACCGCGGGATTCGAATCCAAAACCTGTGGGATCGAGTGCCAGAGCGCTAACCACTCGGCCATTAGGCCCAACGTCAAATTCACCTTTGAAAATTTGATAATTAAATGGATATGTTTATAAATTTATTTCAATTGTTAAAATTGTTAAGAGGAAATTTTAATTACCGAAATCGCCAAACTCTATATTTCATGTGAGCCTAAATATTCAATTTTTTAAATTTGCAGTTGAATTCTAATTGTACCTTAAACTTCATTTTAATTTAAAGCTTTGAAGTTAATTATGTTTCATTTACTCAAATCCTGACAACGTCAGGTAATATTTGATAGACACAAATATATGTTATTTTTTTTTTATCCCTCTTGATAGACAGCAACGCCTAGACCAATTTCAAGAACCTATGTGGTTTCATGGAAAAAAAGAGGGGGGTAGGGGTCAGCTTCTATTGCGATGGAACACCCGTAGGTAGAAGTATAACTTGTCTCCGTGAAGCTAGTGGCCTAATGGCCAATTGTATAGTGCTCTGGCCGTTGTTATCACAGACTTCAGGTTCGAATCCTGGCGGTGGCATGGATGTTGTTCAGAATCTACTTTAAACTGCAGGTACCGGTCTTTTAGCTCTCTTGTGTACAAAATGACAGTAGACCGACAAACCATCCAAATCACCAATGACGGTGTAGGGTAGTCAGCCTTACGCTCAACACAGTCATATTTAATCGGGACATGAGATTTAAAGTGATTCCGAACCACTACAAACACCCATTTCACCACCGAGACACGAACTAGAACCGAATGGCACCGAGCGCCTGACACTTTGCCATCAGGCCCCAACACAAATATATATAAATTAATTCATTGGACAATTAAATATTTCTCAGGAACAACCAAAGAAATTTGGACATTATTTAATTATTAATGAAACACAAAAGACGTCTTGTAAAAAAGTAAAAAGACAAAAAGATGTCTTTGACACTCTGGAATAAAACATTTTAAAAATACCGCAAGTGTCTTCACACCTTCTATGAAGAAGAAGAAGAGGAACATAACAAGAATATTTCTTTTACTTTATTTTTCGCTATTGAAAATGTACTTCTTCTTCACTAATTCAGTTTCTTGAGTAAATAAACGCGAAAGAAGGAGAAAGTAAAAAAGAAAAAAGACTTTCGCTGGGACACTTTCTTCGCTTACGACGAAAAAGAATGAAGCTAATACCTCCTCACTCCTCTACCTTATATTTCAGTTCATAAAGAAGAAAAAAAGGGAAAATATTCACTTTCAAAGTAGGAAAGAATTTCTTGGATTTTATTTATATTAGTTTTTGTGTTTGTTATCGAATGCAAATACGGTGCTCGTGGATTTGTTTGCAAGAATGATATCATAATTGCATTAGTAAGTCTAAAATAATTTGATTTAAAGGATAATGCAATAATAAATGTTAGAGCAGAAAATTCTGGAAATATCTTTAAAATTCCTTACAGCAATAATGCAGATTTTTCAAGCTTTTAGGATTATTAGTTTAAATTTCAGTTATTAACGTATTTAAGCATAAAAATTCAGCTACATTTTACAATAATTTTGCATTTATTTTCTTTATTCCCAGAAACAATACACAAAAATATTTATATAAAAAAAAAAATTATAAATGAAATTATTTTTAAAATTATTCTTTATTTTGCAAGGGGGGATTTTTTAAGTTTCGTAAAACATTAAATGAAATTTTAATTTCTGTATTTTTTTTATTTGAATTTTATTTATCTTTTAGCTCAAAAGGAGTATTTCTTTTGATGCAATTTATGAAATATTTCAATCGAATGAAATATTCTAATATTTTCTTAATTGTTCATGACAAAAAGCTAATGAAATATTCTAATATTTTCTTAGTTACTCATGACAAAAAGCCAATGAAATATTCCAGTATTTTCTTAATTATTCATGACGAAAAGCCAATGAAATATTCTAGTATTTTCTTAATTATTCATGACGAAAAACCAGAAATATTTAAGTATTTTCTTAATTAATTATTCATGACAAAAAGCCAATGAAATATTCCAATATTTTCTTAATTATTCATGACGAAAAGCCAGAAATATTAAAGTATTTTCTTAATTATTCATGACAAAAAGCCAATGAAATATTCCAATATTTTCTTAATTATTCATGACAAAAGCCAATGAAATATTCCAATATTTTCTTAATTATTCATGACGAAAAGCCAGAAATATTAAAGTATTTTCTTAATTATTCATGACAAAAAGCCAATGAAATATTCCAATATTTTCTTAACTATTAATCACAAAAAGCCAATAAAATATACCAATATTTTCTTAATTATTCATGACAAAACCTGTGATAACCAGTGCCAGAGAGCTAGTCACTCGACCATCAGGCCCCAACACAAACATATAAATTAATTCATTGGACAATTAAATATTTCTCAGGGACAACGAAAGAAATTTGGACATTATTTAATTAATAATGAAACACAAAAGACATCTTATGAAGACGGAAAATAAAAAGACAAAACAATGTCTTTCACATTCTGGAATAAAAATTTTTTAAAAATACCGCAAGTGTTTTCACACTTTCTAGAAAGAAGAAGATAACAAGAATATTTCTTTTACTTTACCTTTCACTATTGAAAATGTACTTCTTCTTCACTAATTCAGTTTCTTGAGTAAATAAACGCGAAAGGAGGAGAAAGTAAAAAAGAATAAAAGACTTTCGCTGGGACACTTTCTTCACTTACGACGAAAAAGAATGAAGCTAATACCTCCTCACTCCCCTCTCTTATATTTCAGTTCATAAAGAAAAAAAAAAGAAAATATTCACTTTCAAAGTAAGAAAGAATTTCTTGGATTTTATTTATATTAGATTTTGTGTTTGTTATCAAATGCAAATACGGTGCTCGTGGATTTGTTTGCAAGGATGATATCATCATTGCATTAGTAAGCATCTAGAATAATTTGATTTGAAGGATAATGCAATAATAAATGTTAGAGATACATCAGAAAATTCTGGAAATATCTTTAAAATTCCTTTCCGATATAGTACAGACTTTTCAAACATTTATGATTATCAGTTTAAGTTTCAGTCATTAACGTATTTAATCGTAAAAATTCAGCTATATTTTACAATAATTTTGCATTTATTTTCTTTATTCCTAGAAAGAATACGAAAAAATTTTTAAGTAAAAAAAAATTATATGTTAAATTATTATTACTTAAAATGTTCTTTATTTGTAATGGGAACTTGTTAACTTTCATAAAACATTAAATTAAATTTTAACTTCTGTATTTTTAGGATTTAAATTTTGTTTTACCCTTTATCTCAAAAGGAATATTTCTTTTAATGTAATTTATAAATTATTTCAATCCAATGAAATATTCCAATATTTTCTTAATTATTCCAGACAATAAGCCAATGAAATATACCAATATTTTCTTAATTATTCCAGACAATAAGCCAATGAAATATTCCAATATTTTCTTAATTATTCCAGACAATAAGCCAATGAAATATTTCAATATTTTCTTAATTATTCCAGACAATAAGCCAATGAAATATTTCAATATTTTCTTAATTATTCAAGAAAATAAGCCAAAGAAATATTTCAATATTTTCTTAATTATTCAAGACAATAAGCCAATGAAATATTCCAATATTTTCTTAATTATTCCAGACAATAAGCCAATGAAATATTTCAATATTTTCTTAATTATTCAAGACAATAAGCCAATGAAATATTTCAATATCTTCTTAATTATTCAAGACAATAAGCCAATGAAATATTTCAATATTTTCTTAATTATTCCAGACAATAAGCCAATGAAATATTTCAATATTTTCTTAATTATTCAAGACAATAAGCCAATGAAATATTCCAATATTTTCTTAATTATTCCAGACAATAAGCCAATGAAATATTTCAATATTTTCTTAATTATTCAAGACAATAAGCCAATGAAATACTCCAATATTTTCTTAATTATTCAAGACAATAAGCCAATGAAATATTCCAATATTTTCTTAATTATTCAGACAATAAGCCAATGAAATATTTCAGTATTTTCTTAATTATTCAAGACAATAAGCCAATGAAATATTTCAATATTTTCTTAATTATTCAAGACAATAAGCCAATGAAATATTTCAATAATTTCTTAATTATTCCAGACAATAAGCCAATGAAATATTTCAATATTTTCTTAATTATTCAAGACAATAAGCCAATGAAATATTCCAATATTTTCTTAATTATTCCAGACAATAAGCCAATGAAATATTTCAATATTTTCTTAATTATTCCAGACAATAAGCCAATGAAATATTTCAATATTTTCTTAATTATTCAAGACAATAAGCCAATGAAATATTTCAATATTTTCTTAATTATTCAAAACAATAAGCCAATGAAATATTTTCTTAATTATTCCAGACAATAAGCCAATGAAATATTTCAATATTTTCTTAATTATTCAAGACAATAAGCCAATGAAATATTTCAATATTTTCTTAATTATTCAAGACAATAAGTCAATGAAATATTTCAATATTTTCTTAATTATTCAAGACAATAAGTCAATGAAATATTTCAATATTTTCTTAATTATTCCAGACAATAAGCCAATGAAATATTTCAATATTTTCTTAATTATTCAAGACAATAAGCCAATGAAATATTTCAATATTTTCTTAATTATTCAGACAATAAGCCAATGAAATATTTCAATATTTTCTTAATTATTCAAGACAATAAGCCAATGAAATATTTCAATATTTTCTTAATTATTCAGACAATAAGTCAATGAAATATTTCAATATTTTCTTAATTATTCAGGACAATAAGCCAATGAAATATTCCAATATTTTCTTAATTATTCCAGACAATAAGCCAATGAAATATTTCAATATTTTCTTAATTATTCCAGACAATAAGCCAATGAAATATTTCAATATTTTCTTAATTATTCAGACAATAAGCCAATGAAATATTTCAATATTTTCTTAATTATTCAAGACAATAAGCCAATGAAATATTCCAATATTTTCTTAATTATTCCAGACAATAAGCCAATGAAATATTTCACTATTTTCTTAATTATTCAAGACAATAAGCCAATGAAATATTTCAATATTTTCTTAATTATTCAAGACAATAAGCCAATGAAATATTTCAATATTTTCTTAATTATTACAGACAATAAGCCAATGAAATATTTCAATATTTTCTTAATTATTCAGACAATAAGCCAATGAAATATTTCAATATTTTCTTAATTATTCAAGACAATAAGCCAATGAAATATTTCAATATTTTCTTAATTATTCAAGACAATAAGCCAATGAAATATTCCAATATTTTCTTAATTATTCCAGACAATAAGCCAATGAAATATTTCAATATTTTCTTAATTATTCAAGACAATAAGCCAATGAAATGTTTCAATATTTTCTTAATTATTCCAGACAATAAGCCAATGAAATATTTCAATATTTTCTTAATTATTCAAGACAATAAGCCAAAGAAATATTCCAATATTTTCTTAATTATTCCAGACAATAAGCCAATGAAATATTTCAATATTTTCTTAATTATTCAAGACAAAAATCCAACGAAATTTCCCAATATTTTCAAATTATTCATGACAAAAAGCACGGCTTAAAGTGGATTCTGAACCACTACAAACATCCACGGCACTACCGAGCCTCGAACCCGAAACCTGTGACACCCAGTGCCAGAGAGCTAGTCCCTCGACCATCAGGCTTAACACAAATATATAAATTAATTCATTGGAGAATAAAAATATTTCCCAGGAACAACGAAAGAAATTTGGACATTATTTAATTATTAATGAAACACAAAAGACGTCTTGCAAGAAAAATAAAAAGACAAAAAATATCTTTGACACTTTGGAATAAAAATTCTTAAAAAATACCGCAAGTGTTTTCACACCTTCTAAGAAGAAGAAGAAGAAGATAACAAGAATATTTCTTTTTACTTTACCTTTCGCTATTGAAAATGTACTTCTTCTTCTTCACTAATTCAGTTTCTTGAGTAAATAAACGCGAAAGAAAGAGAAAGTAAAAAAGAAAAAACTACTTTCGCTGGGACACTTTCTTCACTTACGACGAAACATAATGAGGCTAATACCTCCTCACTCCTCTTCCTAATATTTCAGTTCATAAGGAAAAAAAAAAAGAAAATATTCACTTTCAAAGTGAGAAAGAAATTCTTGGATTTTATTTATATTAGTTTTTGTGTTTGTTATCAAATGCAAATACGGTGCTCGTGGATTTGTTTGCAAGGATGATATCATAATTGCATTAGTAAGTCTAAAATAATCTGATTTAAAGCATAATGCAATAATAAATGTTAGAGGTACAGGAGAAAATTCTTGAAATATCTTTAAAAATTCTTTCAGAAATAATGCAGACTTTTCAAGCATTTATGATTATCAGTTTAAATTTAAGTTATCAACGTATTTAAGCGTAAAAATTCAGCTACATTTTACAATAATTTTACATTTATTTTCTTTAGTCCTAGAAACAGTACAAAAAATATAAGAAATAAAAAAAAAATTAAATTAAATTATTTCTTCAATTGTTTTTTATTTTGCAGGGGGGACTTGTTAGGTTTCATAAAATATTAAATGAATTTTAAACTTCTGCACTTTTAAATTTGAATTTTTTTATATTTTATCACAAAAGGACAATTTCCTTTGATATAATTTATGAAATATTCGAATCCATTTGCTTAAAATGTTTAAATATATTTTCTTAATCATTCATAACAAAAATCAGAATTAAGAAATTCATAATTTTTAATATATATATATATATATATTGCAAGAAAATTTAAGTCGAAAGTAAATTGTATATGCGCTAGTCAAAAGTGTATCTGCGTAATGTTTTACATTCGTTTTAAAAATTGCCTTTAAGTGTTTTGTAAAAGTTCTATAAAAATAAAAAAATAAATATCTAGGTAGCTACT
The DNA here is from genome assembly GCA_021605075.1 of Caerostris darwini. Lineage (NCBI taxonomy): Eukaryota > Metazoa > Arthropoda > Arachnida > Araneae > Araneidae > Caerostris > Caerostris darwini. The sequence continues at coordinate 84,226 of BPLQ01013252.1, read as the reverse complement.
CCGTAGCAAAAAAAATAAATATCTAGGTAGCTACTCCGTAGCAAAAAAATATAAAAGTTCTAAAATATATATCTCTGCTCTATAAAAGTTCTTTAAAAGTAATTTTTTGGTATTTAATAATAATAAAAATAATTAAAAAAATGTTTTTTAATGCTTTAAAATGCTTTTTAATGTTATATAAAATTGTTAGAAAATATAAATACCTCTAAACTGCATAAAAGGATTCAGAATTTTATAAGAAATTATCGGAATAGTTGAATAATTAGTTGAATTATTAGTGAAATATTACATTATTAGTGAATAAATTATTGTATGTAATAAATTATTGCTATTAGTGAATAAATATTTATACAATAACATTTTTTGTATTTAAATTAAAATTTCAAGAACAGTTCAACTACATTCTACATAAAAATTGAAATTTTTATTTGAAAATAATTTGACTAATTAAAAACAACGATCATTTGATAATTTGTAAATATTTTTAATTATAAGGAGATGATAAATAATTTCAGTTCAAAATTCATTAAGGAGAAGTTTTAATAGAAATTTATTTTATAGGCATTTAATTAGAATTTTTTAATCGGCTTTTAATAGTCATTTTTATAGATAATTTTTAATAAATCAGATTACAGGAGTAGTCATTGAAAACGTACTATGCTAGATGTGTTACTCGCGTCCGTAGCATATCTTCAAGGTGCACGTGCCCCCTGGGTAGTGCTAAATGAGTAACAACGGCGCAGTCATTGCTTATGGCATAAAGATTAACTGTCTCTGCATTGCCAGCTGCATTAGAACAACAGCATTCATATAGATATAAATGATACGTTTTTACTAGCTACCACTCCACCATGGGCAATGCACATGTTTTTTTTTTAATAATTTACAAACTCTAAGGATTTAAAATATTTTTATATTCTGAAAAGTAAAAGCCTGATAAATTAAAAATAAAATCCTGATATTTCTGAACTTACAAGAAGTTTAGAACTGTTTACTAATTTTAAGAAAGATCACCGAAGTTAAGCATCATTGGGCGCGGTCAGTACTTGGGTGGGTGACCACCTGGGAACACTGCGTGCCGTTGGCAAATTTGGGACCTGAATGGCCGAGTGTCTCTAGCGCTCTGGCGCTCGGTGCCACAGGTTTCGGGTTCGAATCCCGGCGGTGCCATGGATGTTTGTAGTGGTTCGGAATCCACTTTAAGCCGTAGGTCCCGGTCTTCTATGACTGTAAGAGCGTCACGGAGCAAACGTCAGGCTTCTACCTACGGGTGCTCCATCACAACAGAAGCTGCTTCCTTCCCCTTCAATCTTGAGTCCATATGGGCTCGTGGGCTTGGCCAGCCAAGTGGGATAAGAAACAACAAACAACAACAACAAGAAAAATGAGAAACACATGCTATTAAAATATAATATCTTTAATTTAATTAATTGTTGAGTTCAAAAAATCAAATTTATTTGATTAAACAAAAAAAGCCAGTTGTAGATATGCTGGATAACATAATTCTATATCAAAAACTATTTAATAGAAGCAATAGTTCTTTATTAATCAAAATTAATGAGTATTCAATTTATTTTTTTGAAATACATTTAAGTAAAAGAGATTTAATAATTTTTTGTCTTGTAATTTTTTTGTTAACATCTGAATGATTTTATTCTTTCATAAATTTATTTAAAACAAATCAAAAATTTATCAGTTTCATATCGGATTTCTCCAATTTGTGACTGAGATGAACTGTTTTTTTCATCACTTTTTACATCATTAAATTAAAGAATATTTCGGATAATTATATAATTGACATAATATAATTGGAAAATAAAGATATTAAATAAATTATTACTCTAAGTAAAGATGAATTACAAAATTTCTATACATAGTTTAAAAATGATTTTGAAATCAAATTTAAATGAAACAATACTTTGTAAATTAGTTGGCATTGTTGTGCCTTCTATATAAAACAGCAAGCAACAATTTTAGTATTTAATGCACAAATATTATTAATAAATAGATAATTTTTATTTATGTAGAGTTTAGTAAGTTTGTATCATATTTTGCATACATATTTAGAAAATAATGAACAAAATCTTCTAAAACTCTTAATAAACATTAAATGTTTTAATTAATAAAACATGTGTTTCGACTAATCCTCAGTGTGTGGGTAGAAGTCTGACTTGGTCCGTCACGCTTTTACAGTCATATGAGACCGGGACCTACGGCTTAAAGTTGATTACGAACCACTACAAACATCCATGGCACCACCGGGACTTGAACCCAAAACCTGTGGGACCGAGCGCCAGATACTCGGCCATTCAGACCCCAATAAACATTTATCAATTGGACATATTAATTGCAACAGTATATAATTCAGAGTAGCTATTGCAATTATTAAGTTAGAGTTACTATACACGAAATTAAATTGTCTAATAATAATTTCGAAATCGAATTTAAATAAAACAATTGTTCATAAATTAGTTGTCATTGTTATTGCTTATAATACTTCGAAATAAAACACCAAGTAATAATTTAATTATTTAATGCAGAAATATTTTTAATTAATATATACTTTTATTTATAAAGGGAAATTTATACCATAGTTTGCATACCTATTAAGTAAATAACAAAATAATGAATAAAACTTAAAAAAAATATTATTAAAAATTAAATGTTTTTAAATTAATAAGACATTTATCAATACGACATACTAATTGCAATAACATATAATTCATTGTAACTATTTATTACGATTATTATACATGCTTTAATTTTTCGTAATATAAAATATTAACATCTTAAGGCTTTTAGTTGAACAACGAGAAAGTTTTGCAGCCCAAAGGAGGAAAATATGTTCTGAATTCAGAGATGAGATTTTAGGAATGCGTCATTATGACCTTGCCTTCCTCTTAGGTCATGCAATAAAGCATGCAATAATGCATAAAGCATAAAGTTTAGAAAAGTTTATTTCCAATAAATTTTTAATTATTGCATATTGTAAAAAAATAATGACAATCATATTCAAAATTCTATTCCCAATTAAAAAGATTGCCATTGATAAATATGGCATTTTTGATCCATTTGAATTGATTAATCTAAATAAAATATAACAATTAGAAAAATATAGATTACATTTCAACGACAATTTAATGTACGTTTATATTTTACATTTGTTTTAAAAAATGATAATTTTATAAAAAAAAATCAAATTGTAAATCACAGTAAACATTACAATTTTGCTTTAATAAATTTCAGTCATAAAAATATATAAGAAGTTCACTTATTTTGATAACGTGCTTTATGCAGGATAAGGGATATTGATGCAAAAAGTTTAAGAAAATAACTGCTAAGCGATCATATAAAAGCAAAAATAAACCAAACACTTTTATATTTAAGAATGCAAAAAATTACTATAATAATTTTATTTCGTATTTTAATTTTCTGACGCTATTCAATTGTTCTAACGCTAATGAGAAAGTCAATAATATAAAATATAATAAGCTTGATTTGGCTTTATTTATTAATGCATATTAAATCCTGTTTTATAGATAAAAAATCTGAATACCATGGTAAAATTATAGATTTTTAAACTTAATATTACCGTAAAAAACTTGTTTCCTATATATATATAATATTTGAGTTAAAGCAATTTATATTATGGAAAAGTACAATAGCAATATATATATATATATATATATATATTGCTATTGTACTTTTCCATAATATAAATTGTACTTTTAAATAACTTGCAAAATTAATGTACAAAAATAAAATACTTTGTACATTAATAACTTTTAATAGTAATACTTTTTTTAAAAATAAAAATAATTGTACTTTTTTTTAATATAATGTACTTTTGTACTTTATAAATTGTACATAATATAAATTGTACTTTTCCATAATATATATATATATATATATACATAAAAATAATAGCAATATATAAATAAATTTAAAAAAATACGAATTATTTATTATATCTTGCATGCAATGAAAAAGGAAAAATAACATATATAAAAACATATTTGATTCCAATTCCATTAAAATTTACTTTCTGAAGAATAATAATTTTAATGCAATAATAAAATAATATTCTGAAGAACAACTGCACAGTTATAGAATTATAAATCTTTTCAAAGAAGTGAAATTTTTTTTAAATTTAAAATTTTTTCAAACACACAATATGTATACAATATATATATTTCAATACAATTATTATTACGATTATTTCAATACTCATTATTATTTCAATTTATATACAATATTAAAATATAACTTAAGTGAGTGATATATTGTAAACAGGATATGTTTAATAGAATTTCCTCGCTTTATGACGGATTTCTTAGAACCCTTTTTTTATTACTGTTCTATTTTTAGTGCGCTTAATAATTATTAGTTATAAATTCTACATATAGATTTGATTCGCTGGTGCGACGCGATATACTTTTATAAGCAATAAAGCAGGTTCTTTTTATTGCCATAGAGTACCTTGTAACAAGGTATACTTATTATTCTATATTAATTATCCTTTTGTGTTTTTTTTCAATTTTTTCAATTTAAAAACGTTTAATTTTTAATAATTTTTTTAAAGTTTTATACATTATTTTGTTATTTACTTAATAGGTATGCAATTTTTTTTCAATTTTCAATTTTTTCAATTTTGTTTTTTTTCAATTTCAATTTTCAATGAAATTTTCAATTTCAATTTTTTCAATTCAATTCAATTTTTTCAATTTTTTTCAATTCAAATATTGAATTAAATTAATGTTCAATATCTGAATTTTGATTTTGTAGTTGCTAGAATCATGAAGTAAATTGATGGTGTAACCATACTTCCTCCTACACACTGGCAAGAGCACCCCCCCTCCCCCCCGTGGCGTTCAGGAAAAATGGCCAGTTGAACGCCAGATTCTCACTCACACAGCTCAAGTAGCGCTCCAGCTGAGCACTTTATTATTAAATATGCTCTTATTAAATTAATAATTAAATTAAAATCAATAAACTAAATAAATTAAAATTTTAATTTTTCAAAACGCTAGGACTTAATGTTAAACTTAAATGTTTAATATGCAATTGAATTATATCCTCAAAGACTTATACTGCTTTAGCAACATATCTCATCCCGAGGGGAAGTATATTTCGCGCACCCTGCGCGTATCCGAGTCAAACTTTCCACGGATCTATAATTATATGTCTTTAAACGTGATAAATATTGTATGTCTCTAATTGTTTCTGTGTTGTGCTTGTGCATGCGTAAATAAAGCTGTGAGTTTTCCAATCTGGGTCTCAAGTATCTCACCCAACCACACCCAATTACAATCTGGTTATCCTATCTGCACACTACAATGGATATTTATATTGCCTATGCTCGTTCAGAATATATGTAAACAAATTAAATATGTATATATTTTTATTGTTAAAAATTTTTTATGCAATGATTATTGCTAGTATTCCCTTTAAAACTGTATTAAAACTTGATAATCCGGTTAAATCTATAATCTGGTACGGCCGTGATCCCAAAAGTGCCGGTGAAAAGATCGTCTAATCGATTCTTAAATTCTTTGCTTTTTGACCTTAATATTGTTACTCTTCTTTAATTTAATATTGTTACTCTTCTTTAATTTAATATGGTTACTCTTCTTTAATTTAACACTCCTATTCCCCTTAATATTGTTAAGCCTCTTTAACTTTTTGCTTGTTCGAAAGCATTAGAATTTAAATTTTGATAATAATCTACCAACAAAATATTTTTATTTTTGTTTTTAAGTAATTTCACTAAATTATGCAAAGATATTAATTAATTTATAACAGTATTCATAATTTTTACGATCAAAAAATTAGATTAATTAAAAGATATAAAGAAAAAGAAAATTAAAAGGAAATATTAAAAATGAGAATAATAAATAATAATTATGTATGTTTATCGGAAATTAGATTAAGTTCTAGATTAAATTTCACTTTTTTTTTTGGATAAAATATGGTGAAGTTTAGTTTCACATTTTTTATCTAAGTATATAAACAATATTCTTTATTTCTGTTATGCAATTAAATAATAATTAAAAAGATAAAAATTGATTTTATACAAAGGTGGAGAGCTGGAGTCGGTATTCGAGTATTTTTGAAGAAGTCGAGAATCGGTTACAAAAATCCGACTTCAGACTCCTTCATAAAAGTTGTATTTTTATTATTTAAATTAATATTTCAATTAAAATTAATAAATTAAATCTTGATTTTTTCCAAACCGCTAAGAAATAGTGTTAAACTTAAATGTTAAAAAGGCAATTTAAAGGCTTATAGTGATATTTCTTAAAGGCTTATAGTGTTTTAGCAAAATTTAGAGACTTTTCTAAGCTCTGAGGCTTATAAAACCTAGCTTGAATTAACAATAAAAGATCTTATAGAAGCAATACTATAAGAAAAAATAAGTATTAATGTATAACAAAATTTTTAACTTACATTTTTCCAAGTATTTTTTTTTATTTAGAAATAGACTTTTAATATGTACTTTTTAATATGTGTTTTTAATGTAATACTTTTTATATTCGTAGAAGCAAAGGAGCTGTGTTTATTTTAATTAATTATATTTTGATACGATATTGAAACCAAATATAATTAAAAGTCAATTTAATACACATATTTATTTATTTTTTTAAAAATAATTAGACTTTTTTTTGTATAAATATTTATTAAAGTAAAACTTCTAAAATTTGTTAAATAACTTTTTTTTACAATTGTGAAATCTTTTTAATGAAAACGATAACGAAGAACTTTTTTTATAAATAATTCATTCGATCATTTAAAAATATTTTGCTATAAAATAAAACTGTAATAAACTATTTCCTCTAAAAGTTTCTTCTAATCCCTTTTGCATCTCCTGTGAATTCTATTGAATCCTTTTTGTTTTCGCCAGGCTTTGTATGAATGTTGTTATTTTAAAATTGTTATTTTTATTGACGAAATAATCACTTTTATTTGTCAGTTAGGTATAGAAACGTTCAATGTTTAAACTACCAACATTTCATAACAGTAAAAGAATGAATTATTTACCAAAAAGTTTTTGTTATGAATAAAAAATAAAATTTTAAAGGAAACGATTTCATTATGATCATTGAAATATATAAAAAAATTAATATATTTGTTTTTTTAAATAGTGCATTGAGTTGAACAATAACTTTAAAGATACATTTTTTTACCATCCACTCTGACTTAAATTTTTTTTTTTTAGAATTTATTAAAATTTCAAGTAATTTCTCATTAAACATTCATTTATTTTAATTTATTAAGAAAAGTCCATAATAATTTTCTTTTCCTTTTTTAATAGTACATTGTTTTGAAAAATAAATTTAACACTAAATTTTTTTACCATCCATTCTGACTTAAATTGATATTTATTAGAACTTATTAAATCATTTATTAAAATTTCGATTAATTTCAGAGTAAACATTCATTTAGTTTAATTTATTAAGAAAAATACATAATAATTTTTTCCTTTTTTTTAATAGTGCATTGATTTAAAAAATAAATTTAACGATAATTTTTTTAACATCCATTCTGGTTTAAATTGATAATTATTAGGATTTATTAAAATTTCCAGCATTTTCAGAGTAAACATTCATTTATTTTAATTTATTAAGAAAAGTCCATAATAATTTTCTTTTCCTTTTTTAATAGTGCATTGTTTTGAAGAATAAATTTAACAATAAATTTTTTTTACCATTCCTTCTGACTTAAACTGATATTTATTAGAATTTATTAAATTATTTATTAAAATTTCGATTAATTTCATTCCTTTATTTTAATTTATTAAGGAAAATCAATAGCAATTTTTTTTCTATGTTTTGAAGTTTTAAATATCAAAAACAATTCAACTTGTTTATAAACAGTGTAAACATCGCTGTCAACATCACATACGAAATATTATCTTAATGCTGACTGGCGAGACAATTTTGGAAATGTTTACGTCCAACTTGAGAACTAAGTAAACAAGTATATTTTCTTTTGAAGTTAGATATTTCAATATTCGACGATTTCTGATATGCGGAGAAATTTAGGTATAATATTTGTGCATTAAAGTTTTGAGTTTATTTTAAAAAGGTTCTTGGATATGTGCTGGAGAACTGTTTGTTGACGTGTTTCTTTATACTTGAAGGCAACCAAACTGTGTTTTACAAGGACATAAAATGAATGAATAAATAAATACACTACTGGCCATTAAAATTGCTACACCAACAAGGCGACATGCTACTGACGTGAAATTTAAACGACAGGAAGATGGTGCAGTGATATGCAAATGATTAGCTTTTCAGCGCATTCAGAAAAAGCAGGCGCCGGTATGACACCTATAATGTGTTTAAATGAGAAAATTGTTCAGCCGGTATCTCATACACAAATTGCATTTGAACGTTGCTGTCTGGTGAAAAGTTGCTGTGATGCCTCATGTAAGAAGCAGAAATGCGTACCAGCACGTTTCTGATTTTGATAAAGGTCGAAGTGTAGCGTACCGGGATTGCATTTATTGTATCGCAGTATTGCTGCTCGCGTCGGTCGAGATCCAATGACAGTTAGCAGAATATGGAATCGATGGGTTCAGGACTGTAATACGGAACGCCGTGCTGGATCTCAACAGCCTTCTATCACTAGTAGCCGAGAAGACAGGCATGTTACCCGCATGGCCTAAATGGATCGTGCAGCCACGTCACGAGCCCTGAGTCAAGAATTGGGGTCGTTTGCAAGACAACGCATACATACACGTTCGCATTGAAGGCACTTTGAACAGTGCACGTTACATTTCTAGTGTGTTACGACCCGTAGTTCCACCTTTATTCGAACCCTGCGAAACCCTATGTTTCAGCAGGATAATGCCCGACTGCATGTTGCCAATATTGAAGGACCTTCCTTGATACGGAAAATGTTCGGCTGTTGCCCTGGCCTGCACTTTCACCAGATCTCTCGCCAATAGTCCATGGTTGCCGTGCGACTGGCTCGTCACCATACGCCAGTCACTACGGTTGATGAGCTGTGGCATCGTGTTGAAGCTGCATGGGCATCTGTACCTGTCAATGCCATCCAATCTCTGTTTGACTCAATGCCCAGGCGTACAAGTGCTGTTATTACTGCCAGAGGTGGTTGTTCTGGGACTGATTTCTCAGGATCTATGCACCCAAATTTTTGAAAACTTAATCACTTGTTATTTCTAGTATAATATATTTGTCCAATAAATATCATTTTGTTCTCTGCATTTCTTCCTGGTGTAGCGATTTTAATGGCCTGTAATGAAAATAGTTACACTCACTCCCACCAATGTTAAACTATGTATTTTTCAACTCATCTTTTATGTTTTCGCCTTTGCATTTTCAAAATATCTGAGCATAGATGAAATCTATCTTATTTGAATCCATTGAAGCTCATAAAAGTTTCTTGAATTTCGATATTCGTGATCTCTTGAGATTCAAAACAGAACACCATATTCCACAATCATTTTTAATTTTCTTTCACAATAATTTCTAATTTTTTTCTGCTGTTCTTTACAAACAGAAACATTCTAATTCTCACGAAATATTTGAAAAATTACACAAAAAGCCTTTCAAAGAAACCATCTTGTCTTGCAAATAATTTATGTCTGTATGTTTAGTCATATAATGTAAACATAAAAGTTTTGCAGAAGCATTTCAGAAGAACACATTCTGTTAGCGAATAAAAAGTAACAAATCCCTCAAGGGTATACAGATTTCTAAGAAATATGTGGAATAAATGTGAAATGGATTATTTCTTTGGATTCGAATTTCAGATCTTATGAATATTTTCAAATAATAAGGATATTATACTCAGTACGTATTCTCAAAATAAAATCGTGTATCTTACAAAAATCCCCATAAAGTTGGATCTAAGTTTTAATTGGAAAGTCGATAATATATGAGGAATTTTATGAAAATAAATATATTTGCATTTTTTTTGGCCATATGGGATAATAAATATAGATAGAAAAAGCAGTGTTTTTTCACTTATTGCATTTCCTTCATACACAAGGAACATGTTTTCTCAATTCCTTCTATTAGCTCACACTCTCCCTATATATATCTTTTTCAATCGCTCATAAAATACTTTTTATTCTTCCGCTCAAGTTCATATACATTATTTTTGAACTTGTAGTGGATGTTAATACACTTTTTTCAAATATTAATTTATTCATTAAATTTAATTCATTAATTTTAGTTTTTTTTAGATTTAAATTGCATATATCTACCAATAGATGGCGCCAAATAAACTTAAAAAAAATGAATGAAAATTATTTTTAAAGGACTTTCTGCAATAGAGTGAAAAAAAAGTAGGAATTGACTTAAATTTTTTTTTTTTATATTACTTGTTTTCTATTTTCTTCATTTGTTTTATAAAGTTTAAAATTGAATCGATTGATAAAATTTTGAATTTTAGTAAAGATGAGATTATTTTATACACAGTTTTAAAAGGAAAGCACAAAAATTGGAAAAAATGAGAGAATGATTAGTTAGTTTTAAGCGAATAGTTAGTAAAATGTAACATCATAATTGCGCAATAGCTCCATGGTAGGCCAAGGTCATCTGCCTACTGGCAGATTTAGAGACGAGAGATGTTTTTCTTTTTATGGAGTAGGGTTATCAGCCCTACGCCCGACGCTATACAGCCACATTAGACAGGGATCTATGGTTTAAAGTGAGTTACGAACCACTACAAACATCCATGGCCCCACCGCTTAAACACTTGTCTTTTGAGGCCTTAAGGTAAGCGCTGCACCGACTTTACTCACTTAGTACTACCCAGGAGGTGCGTGTAGCTTGAAGATAAGCTACGGACGGGGAGTAACAATACTTCCGCAACGCTCTGCGATCCTGTTAGATCGGGATCTACGGTTTAAAGTAGATTTCGAACAACTAAAACATCCATGGCACCGCCGGGACTCGAACCAGAAACCTGTGGTACTGAGCGCTAGCCACTCGGCCATTCAGGACCCACTTATAATATCAACATACGTAATGAAAGGGGAATGCATTTGTTCCAATAATACATTTTTTGTAGTTCAGTTTTTTTATTGTTATTATTTTGAAAATATCTGAAGATTCAAAAATACATTCTCACTCTCATAAAAATCACTCTCACTCTGAAACTAGGTACGAAAAACATTCTTATTTGATTATTTTAAAAAATAGTTTGTTATTCAATTGCGAATAAAGAAAAAGCATTTATAACAGGTGGGCTGTGTGCTATAACTCACATACTAATAGTGCAACAGCTGTCAAATTTATACACGTCTCTTTTGAAGGTATGGACTAACTAAAAATCATATGGATTTAATACTAGTAGCGCCATCTATGTGTCAGCATATGTACATTTCATCCCATTTGTTAAAATCAAGTGAAGTTTAAATCGTTTAAAAAAAAACTGTTGTTAAATTGTAAATTAGAGTTTGTTCTTGTCATAAAGATTATTTAATTGTTTATCTGTGTATAAATATTAAAATAAAGTGTATTTAAGCATAATGGAAAAGTGTATTAAAGGAGAAATATGCACAGATTATTATCTAACTAAAATATGTACTCATTACAATTTGTATGTAAGGTTTAAAAAGTGCATACGGCTTTGGAAAATAAATTTTCATCATAATGTGCATTAAAAAAATCAAAAGCAACTTTTTTTTTATACATATGTTGAAAGCTATTATATACTTAGAAGAACAAAAGTAATTTTTCTTTCTTATTTTCTTCAATATTAAATACATTAGCTTAATGTGCAAAATATGAATATTTAATAATTTCTTGAAGAATGTAGAAGCAACAAGGCAGATCTAAAGATTGAAAAAAAAAGGTAGCAATGAGCAATAATTTCGAGATAATATAATATTTGAAAATGCAATGATTATTTTCTTACATTATAAAAGAAAATTAAACAAAATTATTGTCTTTTCAAACCAGAAAAGATATCCGTAAAAAGGAACTTTAACAAAATGAAAATTACTTCAACAGAAATTGAATGAAATCCAGACTTTATATGATAAAATAGTGAACTTCGATCTCTATCAATATTTTCTTTATTATTCAGAAGTATTCCAGGTATATTTCATTTATTCTTTATAGATTTATCAATAAAACTAATGGAAAAAATACAAAATATCATTTATTTTTCAAAAGAGCAAATGTTAAACTTCCTATTTTTTCCATGCGATTACATTCTTATGAAATGCAATTACTAGGATATATAGAATTGTAATAGTAGAAATTGAAAAGAATAGAATTTGTTTAAATATCTCAGAATTTTAAAGATTAAATTTGAAATCTGAAATAAAACAATTTGATCCCTTTTTGTATTAAAAACATTAATATTTTTATTTGAATCTTATCTATTAGAATAAGATTTCAACATGAGAATATTATATTTGCAATAGTCAATTAAAAAGAAAATGTTTCCAAGGCTATTATGTTTTTAGTATTAGTTTAATATTTTGTCTTAGCTTGAAACACACATTTAGTATCAATATATTATAATTTAATTTTTATTCTAAGAAATATGAGATTTCCTATCTGCTCTTTTAATAACTTGATATGAAGTCAATTTATTTTCATTTTATTAAATCAAACTAAATGAAACGTTAACGACACAGGTAACAAAAACGAGGGTATAGGTTTGAAATGTTTAAATTTATGTAAAATATGCACACAGACGAAAATTATGCTGTGTTTTCTAATTGACTGCTGGTAATTGGAAATATGAGATTCCAATTAACAATAATTCAAATTTTAAAACCACTCTAAATCTATTCGTGAGTGAAAATAGTTTTTGGTGAACTCCATCCTTGAATATATTATTTATTAGAACTTTAATATCACTTATTGAGCTAAAAGATTTAATATTATTTATTGAATTGAGTTTTGATATTGAAATGAGCTTTGATATAATTTATTTAATGTCACTTATTGAAAAAGTTGATTAAATGAAAACCATGTCGGACGGCGCGCTAATGAATAAGAAAAAAGTTTGGTTTTACTACTATAATTTTGGGCACAATTTAAGATAATTAGACAGGCAACTACAGTTTAAAGTGAACTCCAAACTGCTAACAAATGTCCCTGTCACAACCAGGATTCGAACCTGAATGCCTGTCGTACCAACGACCAGAGCGCTGGTCAATTGGCCATCAGGCCGCAAATAAGGGAAATAATCCTATTGTTCTTACAGTTTACATAGGAAGTATAATATTTTAAGTACAGGGTATTATAATTAAAGTCCTACTTTCAAAATGCTGTAAAAAAGAATCAACAATGATTTCAAATGTGAACTGAAGATACTTCAAGAAGTGGTATGGAAACGGTATGGCATAAAAAAAAAGTTACAACAAAAGTTCCACCGGTTTTTCTCATCCAATTTGATATGACCTTGCCGTGATGGATGGGCTCCCCACTAACAGGTTCACAAATGTTGAATTACTTAGAAGTCATTTTTTCCGTCAAAAAGCAGAAACAATCAAACACATTGAACACTACATTTGATTTAATGTGTGCGACTCATGCAAACATGTTGTAATTTCAACTCAAAATATGACTGGCAGCCGAATTCCCTTTCTTTATGCCACTTACAGCGCCATCTATTAATACCATTGGAGCCTTTTTTGATGCGGTACCGTTTCCCCCTTCTTCAAGTAATTTCATTTCAAATTTGAACTCATTGCGACGAGTGTTTCTTTTTTTTACAGCATTTTGAAAGTGGGACTTGAATTATAAACACCCTGTATGTGGTAGTGATATAATGGGAAAAGACTGTTTGATTAGCAAACTAATTGTTGAGCATGGCATAACTATATGTATGCTACATTAAAAATTTTATTGAAAATCTATTGTAAAGAATCAAAAATTCCATTCAAGACATGCTTAAGATAATCGAGTCATCAATTATCACTATTGATCTATTAACAAGGAACTGAATGCTTTTCAACAGTATGCATTTATTACGTTGTCAATATCACGGAAAGGTATCGGATTACTATCAGGGGAAATGAACTTTTCTAATTGAACTAAGATCTGAACATGAAAAACATTCCAGTTTTTGTCCTATTTTCACAATATTTGAAAGATACTTTATCAAATACATTTTAAGCTATTACAATTCAAAAAAGGGAATTGCAAATTTTTTCGCTATAGTTAATAACATATAAGTTTTTCAAAAAAAATATATGTTGAGAAGTAACAGTGAAATTTATAAAATAATGCTTCAGTAATATATAAAAAAATAATATGTTTAACATATAATTTCAATCTCACTTCTGCAATCGATCATTTCATATCATTATTGACACTCATATCATCTCAAAAAAATCAATTTATCCATTCTGCAGCATACAAAATGCTAACAATAAATACCAATAACACATTTAAATAAATAAATAAATCTCATAAAATAAAAATAAAGCCAAATAATATATTAATAAAGAATTATATTAAAGGCAATAATAATCGGAAATGGTGATGTTTTGTTACGATTGACAATAGTGATATGAAATGATATCAGCTCAAAAAATCAATTTATCCACTCTGTAGCATACAAAATGCTAACAAAAAAAAAGACAAAACTGATTTAAATAATTAAATAAATTATAAGAGGAAAAACCAAGATAAAACCAAATAATATACTAATAAAGAACTATAATAAATCCAATAATAATCGGAAAAGGTGAATTTTTATTTTCTTATGTATTTCACTGAGTAATTATCAGGAAAAAAATCACATCAGCTCACAAAAAATCAATATATCCATTCTATAGCATAGAAAATGCCAAAAATAAATACAAATCACAAATTTAAATAAATAAATAACTCATTCAATTCAATTCACTCATTCAAATCATAACTCAAGAAAAAAGCAAAATAAAACCAAATAATATAAATAATTATAATAAAGTCAATAATAATCGGAGAAAGTAAAGTTTTTTTATTTTCTTACGTTTCTTCACTAAGTAATTTTTAACAAAAAAAAAAAAAAAAAAAAAAAAAAAAAAAAAAAATTAATGTATATATTCTGTAGCATACAAAATGTTAACGATGAATACAAATCACACATTTAAATGAATAAATAAATCTTATGAAAAATGTAAAATAAAACCAAATAATATATTAATAAAGAATTATAGTATAGCCAATGATAATCGGCGAGGCTTTGTTATTTTCTTATTCACTGAGTAATTAGAGAGTTTTTGCATACCGTAAGGTTAGTTACCGTAGGCCGTCCGTTAGCTTTTTCTCCCTAGCGCGCATGCTCAGTTTCCTATGAGCATGCGCGTTAGGGAGAAAAAGCTAACGGACGTCCTACGGTAACTAACCTTACGGTATGCAAAAACTCTCTATTATCTGTGAAAAAAATCATATGTTAAAAGACATGCATTGTCTTTCGTCTTATAAACACTGTAATAGTTTGCGAAATTAGATTTTAATCTCATATATTAAAAGCAGGGTGAAATTTTCAATTTAAGCATGCAAACAATGGTAACTTGTTTGCATGCTTGTTTGCATTTTTCGGTTAATCTTCCCGAAAGCGGAAATAGTCTTTCGCAGAATCTTCCCATCGATTTGCGTCTGGTTCGTCCATAATTTATGAAATTGGCGCTAATTAGAAGACGTACGTTCCGAAACCAAGTTCTTGAAAATCGCATCATTATTATTTAGACTCCCAAGAAAACCCTATCTTTTGAAATCTTGTCGTATTTTACAAAGGAAAAATTTGAAGTGTACTCTGATTTATAATGCATAGCTTGTTTGGAAGTTAAGATATATTTTGAAGTTAGTTTGAAATCCAATTTGTATTTGTATTTTGAGACGGAAGGAGTTCATGATAGGCATAGCATGCAAGTCTTTTTTGTTAATTAAATGTTTGAAATATTTCAGTAGATTCGAGGTACTTTAAAAAGGAAAAGAAATAATGAGGACCCGTGTTTTATTTTAATGTACTAACAAATGAAATTGAATTAATAAATTGTTCACGGAATAGGAAGATTAAAAAATAATTTTAAAATAATTTTGTTTGATAGGTTTACGAAAACGGGGGCCTGATGGCCGAGTGGCTAGCGCTCTGATGCTCGGTGCACCAGGTTTTTTCGGATTCGAGTCCCGACAGATGCCATGTATATTTGTAGTGGTTCGGAATCCACTTTAAACTGTAGGTCCTGGTCTAACAGGATCGTAGAGCGTTGCGGGGGTGGTGTTACTCGCGACTGTAGCCTATCTTCAAGGTACACATTGCCCCCTTGGTGGTGCTAAATGAGTAGCAGCAGTTCACCCCTTGTTTAGGGCATGAAAGCTAACTGCCTTTGTATTGCCAACTGCATTAGAACAATGGGAATATATATAGCATACAAAATTTTAACAATAAATGCAAATCACAGATTTAAATAGATCTCATAAATGAAAAATAAAACCAAATAATATATTAATAAAAAATTATAATAATCCGAGAATGTGATGTTTTTTTTTTATTTTCTTTTGTACTTCACTGAATAATTTTCAGAAAAAAAATCATCATATGAGCTCAAAAAATCAATATATCCAATCTATCCACATATAATACAACTTCACTTCTGCAGTCGATTATTTCATAACATTATCGACAATCATAGCTAAAAAAATCAATAAATATATTCTGTAGCATACAAAATGCTAACAATAAATACAAATATCTCATTTAAATAAATAAATAAATCTCATTAAAGAAAAAAAAGCCAAATAAAATATTAATAAAGAATTATAATAAAGTCAATAATAATCTGAAAAGTTTGTTGTTGGTTATTTGTTATTTTTATTACTCACTTCACCGAGTAATTCTCTGCGAAAAAAATCATATGTTAAAAGACATGCATTCTCTTCCGTCTTATAAAATCTGTAATAGTTTGTGAAATTAGATTTTAATCTCACATATTAAAAGCAGGGTGACATTTTCAATTTAAGCATGCAAACAAGTTTCCATTAAGCAACGGTTGTTTCGGTTAATCTTTTCGGAAAGCGGAAGTAGTCTTTCGCAGAATCTTTCCATCGATTTGCGTCTGGTTCGTCCATAATTTATGAAATTGGCGCTAATTAGGTGACGTACGCTCCGAAACCAAGTTCTTGAAAATCGCATCATTATTATTTAGACTTCGAAGAAACCGTATCTTTTGAAATCTTGTCGTACTTTACAAAGGAAAAATTTGAAGGTGTACTCTGATTTATAATGCATAGCTTGTTTGCAAGTTAAGATATATTTTGGAGTTAGTTTGAAATCCAATTTGTATTTGTGTTTTGAGACGGAAAGAATTCATGATAGGTATGGCATGTAAGTCTTTTTATTAATTAAATTTTTGATATATCTCAGTTGATACTAGGTAGTTTAAAAAGAAAAAGAAATAAGGAGGACTCGTGTTTTATTTTAATGTACTAACAAATGAAATTGAATTAATAAAATTTTCTCGGATAGGAGGATTAAAAAATAGGTTTACTCTAATACATTGAGTGTCTAAATTAATAATTATTCTTTATTTACTGATGAATAAAACAAAGTCTCTCTCACATTGTAGAAAACATAATACTTAAATCATAATATTAAAGATAAATTTGAAAGTGTATGTGGCAGTGGTTGTTTGACAATTCTTCTATACAAATAATAGTAATGAATTAATTTACATCTTTAGATAATAAGATTAAATATAACCAACACTTTAAGATTCCGAACGAAAAGTGTATTTGCATTTTTTAAATAGTTATTTAACATTATTTATACCTTAAAAATAATATATTTGTGTAAGATTATATACAGCGTGATTATAATTTAACTTTCAAAATGCTGTAAAAAAGAACCACTCTTCACATGAGAAACTTGAAGATGAGGGAAACGGTACGGCCTAGAAAAAAGTTCCAAAGTTATTTGTTAAAAAGAGTTCCAAAGTTCCAAAAGTTATTAATAGATGGTGCTGTAAGCGGCATAAAGAAAGTGAACTTGGCTGCCAATGATATTTTGAATGAAAATTACAACGTATTTGGCATGAGTTCACATTAAACCAACTGTAGTGTTCAATGAGTTTGATTGTTTCGGTTTTTTGATGAAAAAAATGATTTCCAAGTCATTGAAACAGTTGTAACATTATTAGTGGAAATCTCATTCACTACGGCATGGTCATACAAATTGGATGGGAAAAATCGGTGGAACTTTTTTTTAATGCCATACTGTTGCTCTCTTCTACATTTATCTTCAGTTCAAATTTGAACTCATTGAAAAGTAAGACCAATTTTCACAGAGAACGCGTTGAAGACGAAGAGCCCTCTGGTCGACCATCAACCTCAACCGAAGACGCTTACGTCCAAAAAATTAAAGATTTGGTGCTTGCGAACCGTCGATTTACAATCAAAGACCTTGCTGATGATGTTGGAATTTCAAAAGGATCGGGAAATTCCATTTTGGGCCTGAAATCTCAATTGGTACCGAAAAGACTGAATGCGCCAGCTTATATTGCATTGACTCTTCTTGACTTTTCCAGCCAAAATGGTAAAATAAATAAAGAGCTTTTGAAAAAAAATAATTGTTCTTACTCTTTGGTATAATAGATATATAGTGGTATAGTAGTAGTAGTAGTAGTATATATATATATATATATATATACATATATGTACATAAATTCTGGTTTGTCGAGCATAAACAGAATAATTTTTTCTTCAATATTAAGGATTTCTTTTGCTATTATATATCTTCATTACATACCACTTCCCGTTGATTCTGGAATAATAAAAAAAAACAACTTTGTGATAAGTAACAGACTTTCTCTACTACACAAGCTTCTTATTTTTATGTCATTATTCTAATGAAGGATAATTGGAAACATTTTGAGAACATAATTGTTTAAAAGCTGGTGGCAATAAACTCAGCCCTTTAAGGCGCTAAAATCCACTTAGCTTCACCGTAACCTTCTCAAACAAGATGCTGATAAAAATTTCTTGGAGGTAAAGGAATACTTAACCGGACGAAAAAGAATTCTAATATTTGGTCGTGCCTTATTCGAATACAGAGGGGGTGACTTTCTTCCGGGTAATTGCATTATCCCATCGTTCAGATTTTCGTGCACTTAGTGGGGAAAGCAGAAAAGGCCTTAAGTCAACTCCCCAAGTCAATGTAATTGCAGAACAAACAACTTTTCAAAATATTATTGGAGTGTTTTAAAATATGATTGCGGAACTCCTCTACTTCGATGAAACACATTTTTCAGGAAAATAAGTGAGAGAAAACTGTCTTTAAAAAAGGCTTCTCTCGTGAAAATACTTTTAATGGATCTGTTGTTTACAAGTGCTGCTTGTTTGACGTCATGTTATTCGCTTTTTAAATTATAGCAGATTGACCATCTTTGGGTTGTTCTATCATCATTGTTGTATGATAAATATATTAAACCGAACAAGAAATTTTGTATTTTTAAAACTAACGTAATGTCTCGGCCTATATTAAACCTATAACGGCTTCACGAAGTGAGTCGCTTTCAGGTTCATGGCAACACTTTAGTTTTTACTCACAAACACTAGTATATATGCAGGGTGATTATAATTAAAATCCAACTTTCAAAATGCTGTAAAAAAGAACAATGATTTCAAATTTAAACTGCAGATACTTGAAAAAGGGGTTACGTTATCAAAAAAAGGTTCAAATTGTATTATAGATGGCGCTGTAAGCGGCATAACGAAAGTGAATTCGGCTTCCATTGATATTTTGAATTGAAATTACAATGTATTTGGTATGATTTGCACATTAAACCAACTGTAGTTTTAAATGTGTTTAATTGTTTCGGTTTTTTGACAGAAAAAAATGACATCCGAGTCATCATTAGTGGAAAGGCCATCCACCACTGTAAGGGCATACCAAATTGGTTGGGAAAAATTGGTGGAATTTTTGTGGAACATTTTTTTTTGATGCCGTACCGTTTCCCCCTTCTTTAAGTATCTTCAGTTCACATTTGAACTCATTGTGACCAGTGTTTCTTTTTTTACAGCATTTTGAAAGTTGGACTTTAAATATAATCATATAATTAAACAATAATTATATAATAATCTTTTATTAATAATATGTATGTATATATATAAATTCTGGTTTGTTGAGCATAAACTGAATAATTTTTTCTCCAATATTGAGGATTTTTCTTGCTATTTAATATCTCTATTATATACCATTTCCTATTAATAACAGAATAATTAAAAAAATTTTGCTATAAGGAATAGACTTTCGCTACTACCTTTGCCTACTACCCAAGCTTCTTATTTTTATTCCGTTATTCTAATGAAAGATAATTGGAAACATTCTGAGAACATAATTGTTTAAAAGCTGGAGGCAATAAAGTCAACCTTTTAAGGCGGAAAATCCACTTAGCTTCACCGTAACCTTCTTAAACAAGATGCTGATAAAAATTTCTTGGAGCTAAAGGAATACTTTACTGGAAGAAAAAGAATCCTAATATTCGGTCGTGCCTTCGTCGAATACAGAGGGGGTGACCTTCTTCCGTGTAATTGCATTATCCCGACGTTCAGATTTTTGTGCACTTAGTGGGGAAAGCAGAAAAGCCTTAAGTCAACTCCCCAAGTCATTGTAATTGCAGAACAAACAACTTTTGAAAATATTATCGGAGTGTTTTAAAATATGATTGCGGAACTCCTCGATAAAACACATTTTCCCGGAAAATAAGCGAGAGAAAACTGTCTTTAAAAAAAGGCTTCTCTCGTGAAAATACTTTTAATGGATCTGTTGTTTACAAGTGCTGCTTGTTTGACGTCGTGCCATTCGTTTTTTAAATATAACAGATTCACCATCGTTGGGTTGTTCTGTCATAATTGGTGTTGGATAAATATATTAAAGTATGCAAGAAATTTTGTATTTTAAAAACTATTGTAACTTCTTGGTCTTTATTAGACCTATAACTTCCTCAAGAAGAGGGCCACTTTCAGGTTCGTGGGAACAATTTAATTTTTACTTACAAGCCCTATATATATACAGGGTGACTTTAATAAAGCCTTACTTTCGAAATGCTGTAAAAAAGTACCACTCGCCACAATGAGTTCAAATTTGAACTGAAGATACTTGAATCGGGGCAATGGTACGACATCAAAAAAGTTCCAAAGTATATTAATAGATGATGCTGTAAGCGGCATAATGAAAGTGAATGAATGAAAGTTACCAGTGATATTTGGAATTGAAATTACTACGTATTTGGAATGCGTTGAACATTAAACCGACTGTAGTGTTCAATGTGCTCAATTGTTTCGGATTTTTTTATGGGAAAAATGACTTTTAATTCATTCAACAGTTGAGACACTATTAGTGGAAATTCACTCCAACACGGCAAGGACATACCAAAACGGATGGGAAAAATCGGTGAAATTTTTTTTTGGAATTGTTTTTTGATGCCATACCATTTTTTCTTCAAGTATCTTCAGTTCACATTTGAATTGTTTATGAAGAGTGCTTTGTTTACAGTATTTTGAAAGTTATAATCAACCTATATATGTATATATTTGTTCTAGTGCAGCATACAAACACTTAGACAATTGTCTTTGATGCCTTAAGGCAAGCGCTGCACGGGCGTTACGCACTTAGCACTACCCAGAAGATACGTGTAGCTTAAAGATAAGCTAAAGAAGCGGAGTAACAATCATTCCGCAACGATCTACGATCCAGTTAGGCCGGAACCTACGGTTTAAAGTGGATTCTGAATCACTACAGACGTCCATGGCGCTGCCGGGAATCGAAACCTGTGGTACCGAGTACCAGACTACTAGCCATTCGGCCAGTTTGTCGAACATAAACAGAATAATTTTTTTTCTTAAATATTGAGGACGTTTATTTGCTATTAAATATCTTCATTATACACCATTTCCTCTTAATTCTGGAATAATTATAAAAAAAATGCTATAAGTAATAGACTTTCGGTACCTTTGCCTACTGCACAAGCTTCTTATTTTTATTCCATCATTCTAATGAAAGATAATTGGAAACATTTGAGAACATAATTGTTTAAAAGCTCGAGGCAATAAAGTCAGCCTTTTAAGGCGGAAAATCCACTTAGCTTCACCGTAACCTTCTCAAACAAGATGCTGGTAAAAATTTCTTGGAGGTAAAGGAATACTTAACTGGAAGAAAAAGAACTCTAATATTTGGTCGTGCCTTCTTCGAATGCAGAGGGGGTGACTTTCTTCCGTGTAATTGCATTATCCCGACGTTCAGATTTTCGTGCACTTAGTGGGGAAAGCAGAAAAGGCCTTAAGTCAACTCCCCAAGTCATTGTAATTGCAGAACAAACAGCTTTTCAAAATATTATTGGAGTGTTTTAAAATATGATTGCGGATCTCCTCTATCTGGATGGGACACATTTTTACGGAAAATAAGTGAGAGAAAACTGTCTTTAAAAAAGGCTTCTCTCGTAAAAACATTTTTAATGGATCTTGTTTACAAGTGCTGCTTGTTTGACGTTATGTCATTCGTTTTTTAGATTATAGCAGATTCACCATCATTTGGTTGTTTTATCATCACTGTTGTTGGATAAATATATCGAACTATACAGGAAATTTTGTATTTTAAAAACTATTGTAATGTCTCAGTCCATATTAGACTTATAACGGCTTTAAGTAGAGTGCCAGTTTCTGGTTCATAGGAACACCCTAATTTTTATTTACAAGCACTATATATATATTCTACTGTGTCCAAAAAGTAAGACCAGTTTTCAATTTACCTTTACTGGGCATATAGTATTTAGATTTTGTTTTCTTTTTTAGGTTGCTGGCACTGTCCTTGACATCTGTTTTGAAATTTGACGTCAAAAATATTCATTAGTGTTTGAGTTACGCTTGGCTTTGTGAGACGCTAAAACTGATTCCGGCGTCTTTTGAAATGTCCGAATTAATTGAACAAAGAACTTGCATTCAATTTTGTTGCTGAAACGTATAGAATGTTGCAGAAGGCATTCGTTGAACATTCCTATATCGGAAAGAAATGTTTAGAAGGGGTATATACAGTTTAAAGAAGGCAGAGAATGCATTGAAGATGAAGAGTCCTCTGGCCGACCACCAACCACAACCGTCGAAGCTCACGTCAAAAAAATAAAGATTTGGTGCTTGCAAACCGTCAGTTGACAATCAGATACCTTGCTGATGATGTTGGAATTTCTGAAGGATCGGTCAATTCCATTTTGGGCTTCAAACGCGTTAGATCTCGATTGGTACCGAAACACTGAATGCGCCAGCTCACACTGCATTGATTCTTCTTGACTCTTTCGCCAAAAATGAAACCCATATCGTTTCACAACCACCGTTTTCCCACCGTGCGACTTCTGGCTATTTCCTAAACTCAAAAGATTACTTCGGGGACACCGTTTTGAGTCTATGAAAGAGATTCAACGCGAATCGCCGCGCGCCTTGAAGGCCATCACTGCCGATAACTTTTTAGTACGCATTGAGGATTGGAAAAAAAGTTGGCATAAGTGCATTGTGTCCGGAGGGGATTTCTTTCAACTCGATGAAATAAATTTGGAAGAATAAATGAAGAGTTTTTGAGAAAAAAATAATTGGTCTCACATTTTGGGCACATTGGTATATTCAAAAATTCTGGTTGGCCGGGCATAAACAGAATAATTTTTTCTTCAATATTGAGGATTTTTTTTTTGCTATTAAATATCTTCATTATATACCATTCTCTGTTAATTTTGGAATAATTAAAAAAAAAACTTTGCGATAAGTAATAGACTTTCGCTACTACCTTTGCCTACTATCCAAGCTTCTTATTTTTATTCCGTTATTTTAATGAAAGATAATTGGAAACATTCTGAGAACATAATTGTTTAAAAGCTGGAGGCAATAAAGTCAACCTTTTAAGGCGGAAAATCCACTTAGCTTCAGCGTAACATTCTTAAACAAGATGTTGATAAAAATTTCTTGGAGGTAAAGGAATACTTTACTGGAAGAAAAAGAATCCTAATATTCGGTCGTGCCTTCGTCGAATACAGAGGGGGTGACTTTCTTCCGTGTAATTGCATTATCCCGACGTTCAGATTTTTGTGCACTTAGTGGGGAAAGCAGAAAAGGCCTTAAGTCAACTCCCCAAGTCATTGTAATTGCAGAACAAACAACTTTTGAAAATATTATCGGAGTGTTTTAAAATATGATTGCGGAACTCCTCGATGAGACACATTTTTCCGGAAAATAATCGAGAGAAAACTGTCTTTACAAAAAAGCTCCTCTCGTGAAAACGCTTTTAATGGATTAGTTGTTTACAAGTGTTGCATGTTTGACGTCATGTTATTCCTTTTTTTAAAATTATATCAGATTCATTATAATTTTGTTGTTCTATCACCACTATTGTTGGATAAATATTTTAAGCTATACAAGAATTTTTGTATTTTAAAATACTATTGTAACGTCTCGGTCTATATTAGATCTATAATGGCTTCAAGAAGAGGGCCTTTTATGGGGAAGGCGCAAGTTTATGGGAACACTTTTTATTTACAAGCACTATATATATTCTATATATCTGAGATATTATATAAATAAATGAAAAATAAAATTTTATTAAACGTGCTCGATTAAGCCACAAATACAATTCACACCAAGATCGGAGATCTTTCAGAGTTATCGAATCTACGTCGAATCTAATTGCCTGGTCTGCGACAGACCTTAATTATCACGCGGCTTGATAATCAAAACCACAAGGGGTTTACTTTGAAAAACAGGCGGTAACTTCGGTCTATTAGTCATTTCAGAGAAAAAAGAAAATCAAAACTTATGGTCAACTCGTCGCAGAACTCTCTCTCTCTCACTTTCTTCTACAACAAAAACCTCCTTTGAAGACAATACGTCAAGAGGGGGTCAGGTTCCCTCACTTCCCTTGGAGTAGACATTTCTCAGCTTATGGTCTATCGCCAATCACGATGAAAAAACTCATGGTATAGTTCATATTCAATCTGTAGTTGTTGCGAGATGTAGAGGTCTCACAGACATTCGCTAATTTTCTGAGTCTCATTTTACATGATACTGAATGTCTGCTGTCAGATTTGAGTGGCAGGTACTTCAGTACAAAACACTCATGTACCTGTCATTAGTACAAAACACTAATTGCATGTAATATAACTACCCACAATACTGCTTGTCTGCTATCAAATTTGTGTGATGGGGTATTATTTTATACTTGTCAAATAACGTACATTAATCTCTCCTGGGAATGAAATGGCAAAACTCTTCTCATGAGAAAGAAATGTTACACTATATGATATTTTTGAATTAAGATTAATATATGAAAAATTGAATCAGCTCTTTTAGAAATTAAAGAAAAGCTATTCACGGAATGTGGAATATTCCGAAAAATTTGAAATATTCAAAATACCAAATATTTGAGTTGATTTATAGGAAAAGTAGCAACACAGATGAATTATATGAAAAAAACTTAAAAGCGAATATCTGAAGTTTTCCTAAAAATTTCTCGAACAATTCGCGATATTTTTTGTCGGAAATTCATCTCGACAGAAATGAAATGAAAATATATTTTTTTTTTGCTCTATTTTAAAATCAGATAACTTTCAAAAATAATATTAGAAGAAATTGAAAGTTTGTAAGTCTGAGGGACTTAATAAATAATTTTGAAGAACTGTACTTTGGTTTAAAATCTTTTTTGCTTTCAGGTAAATTTTAAAATAACAATAATAGTGAAGTTCCAGCAATTTGAAACTTTTCTGAAAAAAATTTATTTTTGAAATTAAATTAATAGTTATTGTTTTTATTTCAAAGTTTGTAAAAAATTTAATAAATAAACCTCTCAAATATACTTTACTATTTTGTTTAATTCAAACAATAACGATTTTATTATGGCTTTTTCATATGTAGTAATACTGTACATTTTAGGACAGCAATTTTACTTTCAATAATGACTTTTATACCTTAATTATGATAAAAGAGAAATAGTTTTAAAAGGATGATGATAATCTGTATACTGTTAATGTGAAATTATATATTTGAATCAAAAAAATTACACTCCAAGTTTTTGTTTTATTTAAGTACATTTCTCCTAGTTTTAATTTCCATTGCTTATTTTCAATAGCAAGTTTTAGGTTGTATTTTTAAAATTTTTTACAAATTGTTTATTTTTCAGTTATTTTAAACGTTGTTTAAGGACACTTAAAAATGAAAGCAAATTTATATTATTAAAAATAAGGAACTTCTAAAATATCAAAAAAAAAAATTGAGATTGTTAATGCAAGAAGAGCTGTTAGAGTATTAGCAATTTAAATGTAAGTAATTATTTAGTTTCATAATTTTAAAGTTATTTAAATTATACTTTTAAAATAATATTTTTCAACTTGGATATTTTTACAGTCTAATTCTGGATTTTAAAAAAAATCGCAATGTCATCCTGATATGAAATTTGAGACTTGAAGCTGAAAAAAAAAAAAAAGCCCGTTATTTTAACTTTTTAGGAAAATATTATTTTAACTTTTTAATATATTAATTTAACTAATTTATGTATTTTAACGTTATTTAAAAATTATACTCCCAAGTTTCTGTTTTATTTATGGCCATTTCTTCTAGTCTTAGTTTCCATTGTTTATTTTTAATAACAACTTTTCTGTTGTATTGAGAATTGTTTATGTTTCAGTTACTTTAAGTGTTGTATTAAGTCATTCAAAAATGATTGTAAATTATTAAAAATAAGGAATTTGTAAAGTACTAAAGAAATAGAGATTGTTAAAAGAAAATAGATGTAAGAGCAATAGTATTTTGTAGTCGTTACGTCATTATTTGTTGTTGGTGCTGGATCTGGGTGTGGTCGAGTCGAGTCACAAGTCCAAGAGAACACAGATTTATTTTTACAAGCGCACGAGCACGACACATTACAATAATTAATATACAAGTAACACATTTAAAGACATACACTCAAAAGAAAACATTATGACCATCCCTACATTTTGCAATGAACTCGCCTGGATGACGTGGAAGGCACGTGATCAAGTGGAAGTGGTATTTAACTGCTGCTGGAGAGTCTGAAGAATCATTCTTTCACTTACTTCTGTGTGTGATGGGAAAGGCTGCGGATCTAAGCGACTTTGATAGAGGGCAGATTGTAATGGCTTGAAGGCTCGGAACGAGTATTTCCGAAACTGCACGATTCGTGGATTGTTCGCGATCTACAGTTGTTAGTACTTATGCAAAGTGGATGAATGACGTTGAAACCAGCACTAGACGACACGGTGTTGGACGTCCACACGCTATCAAAGAAAAAAGTCGTCGGAGACTGTCTCGCTTGGTGAAGCAAAACCGGAGCCAGACAGTGGCTCAGATGACAGCCCAATACAATGCAGGGCCAAGTAGAATAGTATCGGAGCACACTGTTCAGCGGACATTGTTGGATATGGCAAACGTCCCACTCGTGTGCCTTTGCTGACCAAGCGTCATCGTCAACTGCGCCTGCGCTGGGCCCGGGAACATCGTGACTGGTCCATGGATCAGTGGGAGATAGTTGCCTGGTCAGATGAATCACGGTTTGTCATTCATCACGCCGATGGCCGTGTCAGGATACGCCGTCTTTCAGGCGAACAGTTGCACCCTCAATGTACAGTAGGTCATACACAGGCCTTTGGTGGCGGTATTATGCTTTGGGGGACGTTCTCTTGGGCGTCTCTGGGACCCGTGGTTGTGGTAGAGCAGACCATGAATGCTACAGGGTATCTGAACCTTATTGCGGACCAGTTGCACCCTTACATGGCCTCTGTTTTTCCAGCTGGAAATGGAATGTTCCAACAGGACAACGCCCCTTGTCACAAGGCTGAAATTGTGTTGGAGTGGTTCCAGGAACATGATGCTGAATTCCTGTTAATGTCCTGGCCGCCTAACTCTCCGGATCGCAATCCGATAGAACACATTTGGGATGTCCTGGGACGGCAGCTCAGAGTTCAAAGACCACCAATTCGCAATAGCTCGGATTTGCGTGACCGTTGCTTAAACATCTGGTACAATCTGTCTCTGCCATCTACCAAGGTCTTGTGGCATCCATGCCAAGGCGGGTTGAATCTGTGTTGCGCGTCAAAGGTGGGCCAATTCGTTATTAACAGGTGGTCATAATGTTTTGGCTCTTGAGTGTATACTTATATTTAAATGGAAGTATTCTACTTAAGCTGTAAACAAAGTTATTCAGGTACATGCTGGATAGCGAAATGTACTTCATCTCTGGACGAGAGTCTGTAGGCTAATTTACGCACAGGATGGTCTAACTATATCTTCTCTTGGGGTGAGAGATTGTAAACTAAACGTCTCTGAGGCAGAACTCAGGACGAGAGCTGATAATTTACGGCAGAACTTGTTTTGTCCTCTCGGGCGAGAGTCTCGATGTCAAGGGCGATCTTTCAGTGGGTAGGAGGAAACATGGTTGAGTAGGTGGAACCACGGTTAAAAATTCAATTTAATTTAATTATTTAATTTCCTAATTTTAAAGTACCATTTTGTAACTCGAATATTCTCTCTTAGATCTTGGGATTTTTCTTCTAATAGAAACTGCAATGACCTTCTGATATGAAATTTGAGAAAAGAAGGTGAAAAAAAAACCCCCATTATTTAACTTTTTTTAAGAAAAGAAATAAAATTTGAAGAATAAATACTTCTGAAATGTGTGAAATATTTTATAGTGCAATTTGACATTAACGATCAACAGATGGAAAATAAATTGATTGCTTTACTAATTTTTTTTTTTTAACTTTAAAATGCTTTTGATACGAAATGAATAAAATATAAGAAACAGCAATTCTAATGTCTTAAAACATTCTGGAATCTTCTCTGAAGACGTTAAATTCCGAACAACTAACCATCGTGTGAATTTATATATAGAAAAATTACTTAGGAAGAGTTTCTTTAGCCGCAGGCGAGGAAAAGAGATTTGAAAATAAATATCATCAGATCAAAAAGAAAATGCCGCTCTTAGCCAGAGGCAAATTGTATCCTTCTAAAAATATAAACGGTTTCGTTACTAATTCTTCTTTTTATTTTTGGTTTTACCATAACTGTGATATTTCCAATGTTTTCAATGGTTCAGTTGCAACTACATTCGAAATTTGATATTTAGAATTAAAATACGAGCAAGCAAAAATTTTTTTTATAATTTTTGTTTTCAATTAACAGTAAAAAAAAGATGAAAACTGATGTCTAACCAAAGTTATGATTAGGTTATGTCTAACCAAAGTTAAAGTCTAGTACAGGGGTGGGCCACGGCCCGCGGGCTGCATGCAGCCATCTTGAATATTTTTCGACCCGGGAGATTTATCACACTTTTAAAAAATATATTTATTTTATAATGGCCAAAGTAGTGAAAACCAATGTATTAAAAACATACATTATGAGTGAATCCCTATATTCAAAAATTAACTGTCAAAATTATGAGAAAAAATTAGCTTTGATTTTAAAATAATATTCTTGCGAATATAGGGCAGATATTGCCTGTTTTATTTATGAGTTTACAGTTATGAGTTCGCAGAATAACTAAACTATATTATGCGAACTCATGATGCGCGAACCTTAGAGCCTGTTATATGTTTCATGTTTCACTTTAAATGACCGTAGTAACCATCACTAGATACGCACAAATGAATGTTGATAGCAGAGCAAACCAGACTCTTAGTTGAAGTTGTTAGCACTTTTAGTTCAATTTACCCTTGCGAATCATTTTTTTTTCCTAAAATGAAATTGACCAAACACAAAACACACTCAAACATAACGGACGCAACACCAATAACGATGTGCAAATACCCAAATTGAGATCGATTTGCAAAAACCAAATGAAAGAGTTGAGAAACAAATATCACACTAGTAAAAAAAATATTTTTTAATGATTGCATTTTTTTTATTTCGTCTATATTTATATATTTTTTATAATTCATTTTTAGTATTATATATTTCTTTACAACGTGCGTTTAGAATTATTATTATTATATTATCTATGTTTACATGTAAGAATAACAGTAAACACAAAAATAATAACTCATTCTGTTTCAATTTTTCAATCCAAAAAATGTCTATAATGGGTCTAAATCGGATATGAGGATATATAATTTTATATACGGCCTTTTATATACGGAGCATTTCCAAAGTGGCCCGCAAGATCATTTGGGTTGGCGACCCCTCATTTAGATATATAATTTTTAATATAAATAATGCGACATTAAACAAATATAGAAATATCTAAGTCTTCACTTAGATTGCTGAAAATCTATCTTCAAATTCTACAAAACAGAAATAATCAGTACATTTCTATTTGATTAAATTTTAAATAGAATTGACACTTAATAAAACAATTCAGATGTATAATTTAGTTCATCAAATGCAATCTTTTAAAGCAGTTAGCTTAAAATGAAACTTTTAAAAATATCAGGAAAATTCCATTTGCTTAATGGTCGCAATAAATTTAACATTTAACTGCATTAAACAAACAAAATAAGGTCATTTAAAAAGAGTGCAACATTTCTGTTTAAGTTTCCCACTTAAAATGCAGCTATTTTTAGCAATAGTACAAAGCATTTGTTACTAAATATTTTATTAGCAGCAATTAGTTAATTCACATTAAATTCATGATAAATAGGTGCACCATGTAGAGAGATTCTGAAGAATCAATGCTGCTCTCATTAAATTGAGAACTTTGATTTTAACTATGCTTACCATGCATCTATTGCTTTATTGTACTCTGACAATAGTATGGTTTGTGCAAGTTATTTTAAACATTTACAATTGTTAATGTCAAAATAATCATTAATGACAAATTTTCTTTGATATCTTTGCTAAAAGTATGTTTGTGAAGAGGGAAATTGCAATTAATTTGTGTCGGAGAAAGTATTATATAGGGTGGTTATAATTAAAGTGACCTTATTAAGATCTCTTTAAAACCCGTTCTACTCAACGATATTGATGAAACTTGCTATATGCGGTATATGGACCATGAGAAAAAGAAATATAGTTCAATAAAAAATATAGTTCAAATTTTGTCCACCAGAGGGAATGGTGAAAAGAAGGACAAGAAATTACAAAAACCCATCAACTATTAAAATTTAAACCAATAAATTACCAATTACCATAAATAAAATACATAATTACCATTAACAATTACATTAAATAAAAATCTTAAAATTTATTCCAGAATATGCTCA
This sequence comes from Caerostris darwini, assembly GCA_021605075.1. Classification (NCBI taxonomy): domain Eukaryota; kingdom Metazoa; phylum Arthropoda; class Arachnida; order Araneae; family Araneidae; genus Caerostris; species Caerostris darwini. The sequence continues at coordinate 53,058 of BPLQ01013252.1, read as the reverse complement.
GCGTGTGCTCCATTGACCAATTACATGTTGAAAGCGTATTATAGCGTGTTCGATGGTAGAGCGATGAAACTCTCGAGGGATTTCAGCCACATGGCGTGTAATGTTGGATTTCAACTCAGGTAAAGTCCTAATTCCTCCTCCATAAACACGATCATTTAGGAATCCCCACAACCAGAAATCACAGGATTTAAGTCTGGTGAAGTCTGGGTTCTGAAGTCTGGATTTAAGTTTGGTGAACGAGGAGGCTCCTCTATGGAGGGGGAGTTAGGAATTTTTTTGTCCATTTTAGGAGCCCCAATTCCCCCTGGTGGTCACAATTTGCACTATTTTTAATTCAGAAATCTTCTTCCCCATGGTCCATATACTGATACACCAAGTTTCATCAAAATCCGTTTGGTAGAACGGATTCTAGAGGGGTCAGAATAGGGTCACTTTATTTATAATCACCCTGTATTTATTATGTATATAAAGTATAATATATAATTTCAAAATCATTAAGGTTTCTGAAGCAGTTTCGTGGAAGTTATTTACAAATCATTTCAATTCTCTTTTTCATGTTTTAATGTAACATTCAACAAGAAACAACGAATTTATGATATAACATAAACTGATCTTTAATCTGAGAAAATAATCTTTTAAGTGCTTATCATAATTAAGCTAATTTGATTTTTATCAATCAATTACCTCTAAAAGATTTCTTGCAATTTAAATTTAAAGCAAATTTTGCACTTTAAATATTTATTTTAGCAAATTTATATTGCAAATAAATACAAGTCAATGTTCGTATGTAGTGTAAGTAAGAAACCACCATGTTTTCCTGAAACTAAATATAGCCGACGCGTAAGAGTTCAAGGTTGATAGGTCCTTGTTTGTGGTGGTTCGGAATCCACTTTAAACCCTTTTTTTTTTAGGTCCCAATCTAATATGGCTGCATAGCGTTGGTCGTATTGCTGAAAACCCTACCCCGTCAAAAAAAAACAAAAAACATCTACTGTCTAGAAATCTGCCAGCAAGTTGACGGCCTTGATCCACCATGGGGATTTACGCCACTGGTGATGATGATGAGTACTAATGTTAAAATTTTATGTTTCCCCGTATTAAAAATCAGTAACAATTCTATGATTACCTACTTTATCTTTCAGTTTTTAAGTAAAGTATGTTTTTTATTCAATTAATATAATTGACAATTATTTTTTTATAAGCATCGTAAATTTATTTCGGCTAAAGGAATCTGGTATTTGAATTAGAAGAAAACTGTCTCCAAACAAATTAAAATTGGAAGTAGAGAAGGAATGATATAAAGATATAATATTTATCTATAACTTTATATCAATTTAATATATATGAAGAAGTAGAGAAGAATTGATATAGAGATTCCTTTGTTAGAACGAAATAACTTTACTATTCTATAAGAAACTAAAAACGAAATTTCTAGACATGATCATAGAAATGTCCGAAAGAAAAACAAATATGACCTTCTGTTAGAAGGAACAGGAAAAAGGGAACCTTCAAATAATATTGTGGACCAATAGTAAAAAGTTAAAAAAATATATATATTTATGCTTCTCTTTGAAGAATGGAGGAAATGGAAAGTGAATTGAATCAACACTTATCACGATTTTACCAGAAATATAATGGAAAGAAAGTAAAGTTGAACATCTCTTTACAACACCTGTAAAAGTATTTCGAGAAATATTTTTAGAAAGAACTTGGATTTAGTTCCATTTATGGGAATTCGTCTAGCTGGGAATTCAATTTTTTTTTTTATCTACAAAATGTTCCCATAAATGACAAAGTAAAGTTTGAGGTACACTTGATAATGACAATAGTTGTTCTTCACTGCAGACACTAAATTTAAAAAAAATAATAAAAATCAAAATAAGAGGCTTTTATATAAAATCCGCTATAAATAAAACCTTACATTTAGATTATAGGTGTATATAGACATCGTAACTATCAAAATTTTCATACTTTGTTTATTTTTTCAAAAAGTGATGAAAGTTAAAATTAAAGCTTCTAAAACAAATATCTAATAATGAATACATAAGCATGTAAGTATATATGAGGGTGTATGTAGAAGATGATGCTTTTATAAGCATGAATGGCAATTTTTGAGCTTTCTTCGCATACACACTTCATTTTCGTCAAACTTTATGTTGTCTGCAATATTGGATGTATAACTATTATTGGATGAAATTCATGCAATATTGGATGTATAACTATTATTGGATAAAATTCATGTAATATTGGATGTATTGGATTATGTAATATTGGATGCATAACTTGTCTGCAATATTGGTTGAAATTCAAAGCGAGCATCATTCGTTTGGATAATGTGGAGGGAGATGGCGAACCGTAGTAAGATTGGAAGAAAGGTAGTCACAAACGCAGATTGCTGGACACTTAAATGTAAGTCTCAACATCATGTCCTTGTAGAAACAATTTAAAGATACTAGATTCAGAGACAAAATGCCTTATCAAAGTCATCTAAACAATCAACATCGATATTTGTTTAATATAGCGAAGTTTACTGCTTAGAGAAGGTTACTGTTGGAAGAAACTGGATATAAAGAGATTCTATTAATAGATACGTTATTCCCAAAAACTCTATGATCAATATCTAATACTAAATATAGCTTTGTTTAACTCCAATGCCAGAGAAACTAGATATAAAGATAAAGCTCTTAATAGACAATATATTCTCGAAAAATCTATGATAAATAGTGTGCTTGGAATAAAATGAGAAAACTTCCATGACGCATAATTGAGAAATACTACAAATTCAAAGAATTCTCTCCCAAAAAGAAAAACAGAGTTGTGTTATCTTGTTAAAAATTTGGCTGAGACGTTGAAATACTGGAATAGCCATAATTATATTATATATTAAAATTTCTGCTGAATAGGAATGCCTGCTGTATCAACTTGCTTATAAAAATTAATCATGTTCAAGATATAAAATTATGGAAATTTATTTATTCATACCTAAAAATGAAATTTGCAATAAAATTGTTATTCACGAATTAAAATTATTATTTATTTTCTATTGTTTTTAACATGAATACACTTAAAAATGATGCACTTCGCATTTGCGCATGACATGTACAAACTAGGAATATGATATGGAATCTAAAAAAGTGTTCAACAAAATTAACATGGTCTGATGAAAGTTGAGTAATTTGAAATCACAGAAGGAAAAAGGTTCAATAAAAAAGATTACGTTCAAACTACTACATTCTTATATTCTGATAATTTTTATTTCAGTTGGTTTGTACACCTTTTAACGACTTTAAAGTTGCTATAAATAAATTAAAAGCTATTATTATATACTCGCTGATGAGAAATTCTTAAAAAAAATCAAGAGATAAAATACAATCTTTTTAATTCGCTTTCCTTTCAAAATGACCAGAACTTCAAAAGACCGCACTTGATTAAATGATAAGGCCTTTACACGCCATTACCAACAAAGAATGTCTGCCTGAAAAAAACAGAATTCCTTTCATCTACGTATTAGTTGCCTGAGTATATTTAGGTTCTGCATTTGTTCTCCTGCCTTAAGATTGTCACATTTTAATGAATGACATAACAGTGAATTGAAATTCTGTCTTTCATTCATTCATGCCATTGTATTATATGTGTTGAAATTAATACATTCATCAGGACATTTATGTGCTTTAACAATGCAACAAATTTTCAATAAATTACAATTTTTGGTGATTGATTAATTTTAATAACAATTACAACGTCTTTAAAACGCCAAGAAAAAAAAAGAAAAAAAATTTTGACAAAAATATTACTTTTTATTAAAATGTTAATGGTTATGGAATTATTTTAAAGTTTAATAATTTGTAAAAAAATTTGAAATATTTAATTACAGTTAAGAATTCACACTTTTCTTCCATATTTTATCTTGCAGCAGTTTACATTTAAAGAATTTTTAAATATGACAATAAAATATCAACTTAGAATTATATTTATAATTTCTAACACTATATAACGAAGCCTGATGGCGGAGTGACTAGCGCTCTGGCGTCAGATGCCACATGTTTTATGTTCGAGTGCCGACGATGCCATGGACGTTTGTAGCGTTTCGGAATCCACTTTAAACCATAGATCCTTGTTTAACATGACTGTAGGACGTAGGGCTGATACCCTATGCGGTAAAATGAAATCTCCTGCCTCGACAGTAGTCAGTAGGCAGACGGCTTTGGCTCACCATGGGAGTGTTGCGCCCATGAAGACGAAGAAAAAAAAGAATGAATTAAGCTAAATATAATCACTACTGTACCTTACTCACATATATGATTGAGATAGAATAGTATTTCTATTGGTTGCACTTATGTGATGTAGAAACTAGCTCTCTAACTGTCAGTGCCACATGTTTTATGTCCGAGTCCCGGCGATGCCATGGATGTTTTAAGTGGTTCAAGATTAACTTTAAACAGTGGTACTAATAAGAATCTAATAAGACTGTTGGACATAGAGCTGACGAACTACCCCTTAAAAATAAAAACATCTCCTGTTTCGAAATTTACTAATAGACAAACCGTCTTGGTCCCCCATGGGGCTGTTACGCCAATGAAGAAGAATACCGTATAGTCCCGGGTGGAACAAACATAGTTTTAATAGCCTATTACTAATTTCCCTTATCAAATAGACGCAGTTGATTAAAAAAATTTTTACTTCATTTAATTTTCAATTAAATAAACTTAATCATAAATAAATTTGAAAGAAATGTTAGAAAAAACACACACACTGAAAGAAAACCGACAGCAAATTGTATAAAAAAGGAAATGGCTTGTTAAACTGTACTTCCACAAATTGTTATTTCTTAAATATAATGAAATAAGTAAAATTGTGCTTATTACAGCAGTATTTTTCTGTGATGAAATGCCTTTATTTTTCTAGCCTATATATTGTTTTTATGCTTCATAATAAAAGTTTTAAAACGTTGTTTTCTAGTTTTCCAATAATATTTATTATTTTTTTCTATTTTTTCCAAAACGTTTTATTTATTTCATACTATTATTATTAATTATTTATTTCATGTTTGCGAGTTTTTCCACTCAATTTTTTTCAGTCATCCCCGATTGTCACTCAGACTTTTCCTTTGGTGTTAGATAATAGAGAGTTTTTGCATACCGTACGTTAGTTGCCGTAGGACGTCCGTTAGCTTTTTCTCCCTAGTGCGCATGCTCATAAGAAACATAACTGCCTATGAGCATGCGCGCTAGGGAGAAAAAGCTAACGGACGTCCTACGGCAACTAACGTACAGTATGCAAAAACTCTCTAATAATTCACTAATATACGACGATTTAATTTTGTTCTGTATACTTCTCCTTAAAGAGTCAAGAGGGACATTAGCTAGAGGGAAGAGTACTTCTATTAGCTCACACTCTCCCTATATATATCTTGTTCAAATTTTCAATCGTTCATAAAATACTTTTCATTCATCCACTCACATGAAAATACATTTTTTTGAACTTGTAGTGGATGACACTTGATGTTAACACAGTTATTTTCAAATATTAATTCAGTAATTAAATGAAATTAATTAATTTTAGTTATTTTTAGATTGAAGTTGCATATATCTATCAATAGAGGGTGCCAAATAAACTTAAAAAAAAGTGAATGAAAATTATTTATAAAGGACTTTCTGCAATAGAGTGAAAAAAAAAAAGAAGGAATTGACATACATTTTTTTTTATGTTACTTGTTTATTAGCCAGAAGATTAGCCCTTTCGTTTGCATCAGTTCCAACAAGTGATAGAATCCACCGAAAGGTGATGTGTTCACCATTTTTATTAAAAAATTTGATATCTCATTTCTGTACATCTGTATAAATCTCATCTGCTTTCGTTGAAGATAACTCCTCTTTTTTTCTTAGACTGATTTTCGTATAAGCAGATTAATCTTCTGATTACTCGCTCAATAAATAATAACGTACACATTAGATAGATTAAACGTACACATTATAAATCAAAAATATTTTTCAATTGCTAATGCAAACCGTGCCCTGCGGCGTTCAGGAGAAATGGTCAGTCGGCCTCGAGACTCTCACCCTAGAGAAAGTACAGCTCAAGCCACGCGCTTCTGTTGAGAAACGTTTCGTTTATAGTCTCTCATCCCGAGAGGATATATATTTGGTGCATCCCGGCGCATTGGTTGGCCTACAAACTGTTATCCGCAGATGAAGTATATTTAGCGCACCCTGCGCGTAGCTGAGTTTCGATTTTTCGGCTTAGTAGTGGTTTTTCGGTCAGCTTTACGAATCTAATATTATCCCTCTTTAAATGTGCTAAATGTTGCACATCTCGGATGATATGTGTTGATTTTACTTATTGCAAAAATCTTCACACCAATTATTTGTTTGAACTTATGGAATGCTATAATGCTAAAAAATATTAATTTGTCCTCAATTAATGTTTGAATGCATGGTGGATGCCAAAAAAATGCAAATAAGCCTCTAAAGATGGATAAAACAAACCCATTCTTAACAAGATGTTGAGGCGTCTTGCCTCCTAAACTCTATATAATTTATTTTAGTTTCATTTAAGCAGACGTATCCTAGAACATCGGTGGCCAACCCAAATGACGTTGCGGGCCACTTTGGAAAAGCATCAGAACTCCGCGGGCCACATATAAACTTATATATCCGCTATTAGGTTTGAATTCACTATAGACTTTTTTTGGTGTGAAAAATTGAAAAACAATGAGTTATTATTACTATTATTCTTACATGTAACCATTGATAATAAAATAATAGTGATACTAAACTCACATTGTAAAGAAATATATAGCACTAAAAAGGGAATATAAAAAATATAAACGAAATAAAAAAAATGAAATCATTTAAAAATATATATTTTACTAGTGCGATATTTGTTTCTCTACTCGTTCACTTAGCTTTCGCAAATCGAACTCAATTTGGGTATTTGCACATCATAATAGGTGTTGCGTCCATGATGAGCGTGTTTTGTGTTTGGTCAATTTCATTTTAGAAAAAAACGATTCTCAAATGTAAATTGAACCAAAAGCACTAACAACCTCAACTAAGAGTTTGTTTTGCTGTGTTGTCAACTGTGCGTATCTAGGATTGGTCACTGCGTCACTGAAGTCACTTAAAGTGAAACTTAGAACCTGTTATAGTATGTGTTCCAAGATGCGTGAGTATCATGAATTGGCAGAATATAACTTTATTATTCTGCGAACTCATAGCTGTAAACTGATAAATAAAACAAGTAATATCTGTCACATATCCGAGGTATATTATTTTAAAATCAAAGTTAATTTTTTTTTCATTATTTCGACAACTAATTTTTAAATATATAGAATGCAACATAATGTATTTTGGTGCCTGAATGGTCGAGCGGCTAGCGCTCTGGCGCTCGGTACCACAGGTTTCGGGTTCGAGTCCCGGCGGTGCCATGGATGTTTGTAGTGGTTCGGAATCCACTTTAAAGTGTAGGTCCCGGTCTAATAGGATCGTAGAGAGTTGCGAGGGCATTGTTACTCCGCATCCGAGGCTTATCTCCAAGTTACACGCTCCCCCTGGGAGCGTGTAACTTGTACGTGCTGTGCAGCGCTTGCCTTAAGGCATCCAAGGCCAAGCTGTCTAAGTGTTTGCTAGCTGCATTAGAAAGAAAAAAAAACATAATGTATTTTTTTAATATATTGGTTTTCACTACTTCAGCCATTATTAACTAAACAAATTTTGTAAAAGTGTGATAAATCTCACTGTCTGGAAAAATATTCAAAGCGGGACGTGTGTTGGCCGCCCCTACTCGAGAATGTCAAGAAAGAATAGCATCGTTTCTGATGCCACGTTCGAATAATTTATGATACAAACTTACCAACATCAAATGCTGTTGCAGGTTTATATGCCTCATAAATTCACTTTCCTTATCTTATCAAATAAATTAATTTGACCAAAACCGTTAATAAAATATTTAGCCTATGATAGAACATGAATTTTCGATCTTTAATGCATTTCATTTCATCTTACGTTATATAGTGTACTTCCTGAGATTCAAATCGCTTTTGAGTCAATTTTGTTGGTAAATATTCTGTCACATATTTGGAAGGATTCACTAATTTTTGATAGGAAGAAAATGTTTGTTAAGAAGTTAAGGTTCTAAGTTTTTAAAGAAGTTAAGGTTCTAAGTTTTTAAAGAAGTTACGATTCTATTATAAAGAGATCCATATTAAATATTATTTAATCTGAAATATATTGACCATATCGAAGAAAGTATATTAATGTCTTTACTTCAATTTATGTTTTGATAAGGGAATATGTTTTAATATTTATAAGATAAGATTTACAAGGAAAAAAGATTTATAAAGAAAAAAATGCTTTATTTATTGATAAAACATAATCATAAAATATGATTATGTCGGCCTGTATGGCCGATTGGCTAGCACTCCGTACCACAGGTTTCGGGTTCGAGTCCCGGCGGTGTCATTGATGTTTGTAGTGGTTCGGAATCCACTTTAAACCGTAGGCCCCGGTCTAATATGTTCGTAGAGCGTTGCAGAGACATTGTTACTCCGCGTCTGTAGCTTATCTTCAAGTTACACGCGCCTCCTGGTAGTGCTAAGTGAGTAACGTCGGTGCAACCCTTATGGCATAAAAGATCTCGGTCTAAATATTTGCCAGATGCAATGGAAAAAAATATTTTGATAATCCTGGACTTCATTATCTTCTGTTTTGGAAGTTTAAATTTTTTTATTATAAGATAGTTTATGAAAAAAGCAGTTACTTGTAATATAAAATTTTACAAGAAAAATATTTAAAAAAAGCATTACGAGTAAAAACTTTTAATTAAAAAAAATGCTTAAGCTCCAAAAAGTTTTAAAAAAAATTAATTTGAATACAATTGCGTTACAGATTAAAATCATTGAGGCCTTTTTCCGTTGGCCATTCATGTGCTATGAAAATATTTTTACAATACTTTTACTAGCACTAAACATATAAAAAATAAACAGAAGTATAATCTTGTTAACATAAACGAGAATAAAGCCGTTAGGTCTTAAGAGAAACCTTTTAATCAATAAATAAAGAAAGCATTCTTTTCTTTGCAAATATTTTTTCCTTGCAAATCTCATCTTATACGTATTTTTTCGTGATTATTTCAGCTACAAAAGATGGATTAACTCTTTTAAAAGAACAGAATATTGTAAAAAAATATGCTTTGAAATATTTTTTATATGCACACTTTTTAAAAATATGTATTTAACTTTTGAAAAAGCATATAAATTACAATAATATAGGGTATATACAATAATATACCCTAATAATATTTTATTTATAGAAAATTGTAAAAAAATACATTATATAGCTATTTTTTTTATCAAATATTGAGACGAAATTTTTTATAACAATAAATATTAGCAGAATATGTTAACATATCAACATCAACATAACATATTAATGTATTAACATTATATTAACATACCAACAGAAAGCGCCATCATATTAAATTTTTTTATTTAAACATGCATATCTGTGGCAGAATTTTAGTAACTATTGGAATTTGAAAATTCTTTTTCGTTGAACATATTAAATATGTATACAGTTTATCTTTGGATTCCTCTATACTTAAATATTTTTAGGAATATTTGTATTCACACTTAATAAGATTAAACATTCTTAGGAATATTTGAATTCACATTGAATATGCTTAAACCTTTTTAGGAATATTTGCATTCACATTGAATAAGCTTAAACATTCTTAGGAATATTTGAATTCACATTGAATATGCTTAATCCTTGCATATTCATAGCATCCTATTCATATTCCACAATAAGTATTTAAAATTCATGCAAAATTTTAACTCAAAGGATTTTTTTCTTTATAAAATAAATACATTCAAATCATCTTTAAAAAAAAAAAAAATCAGAATTAAACATATATATTTAAATAATAAAAATAAAAAAGCCCAGTTCTAATATTAAATTTTTTTTTTTAAAATGCAGCTGGCAAACACTTAGACAGTTGTCTTTGATGCCTTACGGCAAGATGACTTACTGCCTTGCCCCGATGTTACTCACTTAGCCCTACCCAGGAGGTGCGTGTAGCTTGAAGATAAGCTACGGACGCGGAGTAACAATATCCCCGCAACGCTCTACGATCCTGTTAGACCGGGACCTACGGTTTAGTGTGAATGCCGAACCAGTACAAACATCCATGGCACCGTCTGAACTCGAATTAGAATGGGCGTTTTTATTTTTATTGTTTAAATATATTACCTCAGCTAGTTCCAATTATTAAATTTATAAATTAAATTTTGTAATAATTTAACTTATAAATATTTTATTAGAAATTACAATTGATTTTCCCTCCCCAGAAGGAATTGATAGATTAAAAGAAATAAATTGGACATGCATATTTTTTTAGCTAAAAATATTACTAAAAGTATTGAACCATTCAAAAAAATATTTCTATAAATATGTTTTTTATAAATGTATTAATACTATTTTCGATTATCTATCTGAATTTTTCTAATGATCATTTTTAAAATTTTCTGTCTAACGAAATAATAATTATAATTATTATTTTTAATAATTATAATAATTAAATAATAATAAATATTTTAATAATAATTATTTTTAAACGATAATAATTATAATAAAATTATTTTAACAAAATAATTTTTATTTTTTAACAAATTATTTTTAAGCAAGTAATTGACAAATTTTATGATTAAAAAGCAAATGCAGTATTATATAATATAAAGCTTTTAAAAATATATTAATTAATTTTAATAAAATAATTTATTTTATTAAAATTAATAAAATTAATTAATAAACTTTTTAATTTTATTTAGATAAATAAATTTTACTAACATTCATATGTTTTGGATATATACTAAGCTCATAGTTTATTTCGAACTGATCCTACAAAACAACAATTCCTTAACCAAGAAAAAAAAATCGTTACACAATTCTATGAGGCGCATACGTTTAATCTCAAGTCAAAAAAAAATTCTTTACAAGCGATAATAGACATTACAAGCACCAAAAAACGATTTAGCCTACAACAAAACATGATCTAGCAATAAGTAAGGCCTACAGTGGAAAAAAAGAACTATGAAAATAGGACATAAAAAGTGTATTTCCCCTGACTAAATCTAATTCCACGTTCTCTTGCACCCATAACTACGCTTACGTTCCAGAAAAAACATTTCGAGTGCATTGAAAAAAGAGCACCCCTGCCTTCCCAGCTACTTCATCCGGTCTTCTGCTGCTTAGAAAAGACTACCTACAACCATTGTTCCATTCGTTACGGTTACGGCTAAGTCTATTTTTTGTCTTCAGTGGTGGAACTTGCCAACACCATTTCCAACTGACTGTACCCCCCGCAGACTTTGAATTGAGATTCCATACTGAGCTCAAGATTCGTTAGTTTTTTTCTTCCTTCCATTCTTCCTTTCTTTTTTTTTTTTTTGCTTTCGTAGTTTCTTGCTTGCACTTGACGATTTTTGTTTCTTCCTTGGAAATGTTAGTATTAGTGATAAAAAAATGGTTTTACTTTCTTTCTGTTTTATCTTGAGAAATTTTTGTTATGCTTTACAAGAAAAAAAGTCACAACTGTCAACTACTTAGTTGAATTTTTTTTATCTTGACTAACTTGCCTCTATGTATTTAACAATGAAGTTTACGCTACAGGCAAGGATTTTTCTTTGCGAGCTAGTTAAGAACTAGTTATTTGTTTCAAAACAAGGCAGTCCCGGCATGTTTAAGTGTTATTTCTAGACTTAAAATATCATCTGTATCAATAAACAGAATCCCTCGGGATTTGGTTTTATACTTAAAATAATGTACTAGGCTATTAAAATTGTTAACAAATTAAAATACACGTTATACATTTCCACAGACATATTTTTTATTAAGTATACTGCCTACAGATCTATGCATAAGAAGCCTAATCAAATTTGGTCAAATGTTTTGTTACGAATTAGATTTAGATTACTTTAAATCTTACATATAGATGTTTTTATATAATTAATTTTAAAATTTACCAAATTTAATCTTATATAATGTTTGAATTACAGATTCTTATAGCATTTGAAAAATTATAAACAAAATTTATATTAAATTTTTTAACTAGTTAAAATACACATTATACATTTCCACATACATATTTTTGTTACATTTACTCTTTATGTATTAGAAAATTAATCAAATTCGGTCAAGTATTTTACTATAAATTAGATTTAGATTACTTCAAATCTTACATATAGATGTTTTTATATCATTATTTTCCAATTTACCAAATTTACTCTTTTGTAATTTAAGCATTAAAAATTATTTTATTGGAAACTTATAAACAAAATTTTAATTCATGGTTGTGTTTAATTGGTTAGAGTCCTGCTAAGCTGATCTATCTGCAGCTATAAATTTTTTTTTAATTACTATAATTTGGGAAAATATTTTAAGGAACTTCAGAAAGGTTTTATAAAGAAGAAAAAACGGAAAAAAAATATTTATTTTAAGACATCGAGGTAACATAACAATAGCAACACTACGACAACATAACAGTGAAATTATAAAATAATTATAGTATACAATTCAATGATAATTCTTACATTCCTTAACTCTTTCAATAGTAATAACTGTACTTTTCTAACATCTATTTCAAGATGAACAGCATGATTCTTTCAAAAATTCCTTCCCATTTCTATACAATTTTTTTTCTGTTAAATTATTAATAAATTATCATATAAATAAGGCCTACTATCAATTTAAATAATTAAAATAAACGATAAATTTTATGTTAATCATATTAGTCAAACAATTTGTCTTTGGGGTCCGTAGTCAATGAAAAGCAATGTAATATTATAAAAAATATTTTTTATACTTATACTTTTATACTACTACTTTTACAAACAGAAATCGTAACAGAGGAAAAATGTTTTTCTTTATGAATATTATTCCCCCTAAAATAAGTTTTCCCAAGGATACTATGAAAAAATATGAATTTTGAAATTCGTAAATTAGCTACTCTCCATTGAATTTTTTCCTCAAGCGTATTGTTCAAAATCATAAGTAATGAGTTATAGAAATATCTAAAATATATCACAACCAGTATAACAGCTATAACACCTAAAATGTTTGAAAAGTTTTGGCAAGCAATTTAGTATCCCCAGGGTGTTGTAAGAACTATTTAAATAAATAAAATTTTCACTTAACTTATTAAATATGATTTTTCATAATTTTTATTGATTTTTTTTTATCTTGTGGCATTAAAAAGAATCCAATAATTTATGGACGTCCTATATATTTGGTTTTTTTTCAAAAATTATTATGGAATTATGGCCTTCATTCTATCAATCCTAATTATTTCTTATTCTGTTGGTTGTTGGATAATTAATACAAGTAATATGAACATTATTTTAAAAATTCTAATGTTTTGAAAATTCACCATGAATTTAGAGAATTTGGGAAAACATAATTTATGCATGCCATAATAAAATTATTTACAAATTCATGATAGAATGGAATTTCAGAGATATAAATGTAATTTTTTTTAAATATCAATGTTGATTAAACATTTGATATAGTAGAAAATACCTGTAAATAAAATTATATTTTTCTAAATAAGTAGAAAAGGACCAATAACCAAATTTTTTCTAAGCAAGTAAATTTGAGATCTCATAAACGATTGATGAAATAGGGAAAGTATTTAATGCAATTCAGAACGCAGAAAATTGAAATAAGTATTTATTCCTATACGTAATTTACCATCTGAATATCTTATTAAAATAAATTCAAATTATGACAGAAAGATTACAATGTAATAGAGATGTTTTCTAAACATCTTTTATGTTAAGAAAGTTAATAAAATATTGTTAACTCAATATATATTATTCATATATAATGAATGTATTTATTTAATTTACACAATATCATTTAATTAATTCGAAGATTAATTTTTTTTATTAGGGGATGTAACACTTTTACGCATCGTAATATTTCAATTGTCACTAAATGTTTAATTCAACTTTGTTACAAATTCTTTTCTTTCCTTATGCAGTATAGAACCGTTATCATTGAATTGCGTAATTTTATTCAAGTAAAATTAACTAGTAAATCCCTCAAACAGAAAGGAAAGATATTTTATAAACAAGGAAGTAGTTTGATATTTAAGTTGAAGATTTATTAAACAATTGTTTTATAATTTTTGTTATGGTTTGATTTATATGCTTCTTAAGAAAAAATTTAATTGGTTGTCAATTTTTTTTAAAGTTTCATTTTTTCCCTAAGTTTACTAAGATTATATATGGAAGGTAATTAACGAAACGTTGAATTGAATACATTTTGTTCATTCAAGCCAACTTTTATATTACAATATATTTTTAAAATTTTTTAAAGGTAAACGTCTACTAAAAGAATTTATTATTTTAAAAAATAAATATAATTCGCAATATATATAAACTAAACACATATTTAGTTAATCAATGCATTTTCTCATTGGATCATTAAGGAAAAATTTAATTAAGGATTTAAGAATATTTAATTGGTGCATTATTACATAATTTAAACATTTAGAACATGATTTTTTTTAATCCAATAATTTAAGTAGATTATACAAATAAAATAGTAATCGATTAAGTTATAACTACACCCCTTTTATTGATTGATCAATTTAAATCTTACTTAAAATTTCTCGGTAAAGTATTTAAATTTGTGAAAAGAATTCGTTACTAAGAATAACTAACTTTTGATATGGAAATCGGATGAACTTGACTTTGAATAAGGTGTCTAAAGAATAAGCAAATGTATAAAATTAAATAATGGAAGAATATTTTCAAATTATTGGTATGTGTATTCTTGATTGAAAGCATTGATTTCAAATATGAAAAATTAGAAAAATATCAAAAGCCCGGAAAACATTTAATTTAAACTTTGTATTTATAATTAAACTAAATCCAGCCTGCATTTTTTAATCGTAATATACTTTAAAAACTTTTGTAGATTTGTAGAATTGAGTTTACTTATTTTTAGAAGCATTATTTGATCCTGAATTGACTATTATTTTATTTTTAAAAAGACATTATTTTAATTATCATAATTAATGGAGATTCAGAAATTCGAAGTCATCTAATAATTATAGAAAGTTTTCAAAACTATCTCTTCATAATCATTTGTCGTTCCCACTCATGTTTTTCACTTCTACACATTGCTTTTGAATTCAGTTTAAATTATATTTTTAAGAGAATTAAATTTACACCTTTTCTTTTCGTCTATTGTATGAATCAATATACTTATGATAAATTTCTAATAATTACATTATAAATTGCTTGATTAACTATCTTAACGAAATATAAAACAATTTAAATTTTAAATAAAATTTAATTAACAATTTAAATTTTAATTAAGTTGTCTGGAGAACAAAGCGATTAAACAATTCAGGGAAATGCATTGTTTCAAAACGGTTCTTACAATAAAATTGTAATTTAAAATTATTAATTAACAGGCAAGTAATTTAAAGGGTTGAATATGTCCCCTTCAAAAATTAAATAATATTAAAGACATTTTGTTTGCTGGTTAGAACAAAACACAGCGTATTTTGTATCAAAATTTATTAAAAAATCATAGCTATTTTCTTCATCATATTAATATATTGAAGTAATTAATCAATATAAATAAACATATCAAATTTAAATATTTGTACACTTTTGAAATCGTGTTTTTTAAAAAATTAGTCTATTAAGGGAGACATTGATAATGAGAGCTCCACCATACGAAAATGGAATTATGAATTTATTTTAAAATAACAATTTGATAATATTTAAAACTTTTACATACTTCTTTGATAAATTGTTGACTTTCAAATAATTTTTAGTTAAGAATTACAATAAAAGATGAAAATTTGTTTTAATAAATAAATAAATTTTTTTTCATCGTTCAGTTGTGGATTATCTCTCATTTTTTAAGTATGCACCCAATATTAAAATTATATTTATACAATGGTGAAAATATATCTGAATATTTGTTTCAAATTCATTAAAGGATTTTAGACTCGAATATGTCTATACATTTGTCTAGTTTATATACAGTTACATATACATTTGCCTAGTTCAGTAAACTTTAGTTGATTTTAAAAATTAACAATTTTAAAGATTTCAAGAGAATAAAATAGTATTGTCTATTTATCCTCAATAAATATTTAAAATATATTGAAAACATTTTATATAATAGTTATATTAATAATTATATATTATATAATTATGCAATATTCTAATAATAGTTATATTTTATTTAATTTTAAAAAATAACTCCTCTGGAGTAACCTTCTTAGGACGCGTTAAAATTTATAATAATCCCAGTTTTGAGAGAAAAAAAAATTACATTATATTACACTTTAATAAATGTGAAATCTACAACCATAACTTACTTAACCTACTTAATCTACCATAACCTACTTAATTGACATGCAAGACAATTTTGTTCATCTGATATATCCCGTGACATACAATTAATTGTCTTTTGAAAGACAAATAAGTTACAGAAGCCAAGATAAACTTGTTACTAACTGTGTCTTCAACTGATTTATTTCCTTAACTAGTTATACTTCAGTTCTTTACACAACCGTTACAGCATCGTTTGTTTTCTTTTTTCGTATAATTACGTCTTCTTAAAAATACGCTTTACTGCAATAAGTTATTTATTTTCAAATATAATGTCTTCAAATGACTTAATGAATCATTAATTAAAGTGTTTGACATAAAAATCTTTTATTTATGTTTTGATATAGAAATAATTAATTATTAATAAATAAATAAATAATTCATTGTGAATATAAATGTAAAAAAAATTTGGAGAACGCTGGTTTTGATTAATGCTTTTCTTTTATAATTTAAGACCATGAATTGCATTGTTCTATACAAAGTAGATAATTTATTTGTATAGAAGTATTTTATTTTTTTTTGGAGAGTACAAACTTCCAACTAAAACAAAACTAAAGAACTTTTAATACAAAATGTTCAATATATATTTCTTTAATTGTACACACAAAGTATTACTGAGCCTCAAAGTTGATGTTAAGAGTCTACAAATTTAAAAAATGGAAATAAATGCATGGTGATTTATATCTAAATTAAACTATCTTGATCAGAGGTTTTCGCTTTTTTTTGGTCCAATGGCTAAATTTTCTATTAAAATCAGGAGATTGAAAATCTAGAATACTGTATTAACATGCTTTACTTTTCTGAAACAAACAACTTTTTCTTGGTAAAGCTATTCTTCAAAAGGTAATATGTACAATACTACCGAAAATAAAAAGAAATCTTAAAAATGCCGGTATATTTTCCATTTTATTTTACAAATAATTGTTGAAAATTGAAAAAATAAGCATTACAGATTTAAAATATTATTGTTAATTTAAAACTAGCAAATATCAGCATTTTGATATTTAAAAATGCAAAGAAAATTAAAACTCAATTATGTCGAACGTAGTCATGTTGTTTCATTTGAAGTTTCAAATTACTTTTGTGATTTTTATTTGAAAGTAAATGTGCGGATTCACAAATCTCGCTTGTCGTTCTTAGCCCGCGGGCTATAGTTTGGAAACTGCTGGATTTGAATATTACTTTTTTTTTTACAATAAAGAACGAATTTGTTGTTCTAAAAAAAGTAAATTATTAGTTTCCATAAATGTATGAACTGTTAGTGAGAAAATCATCATAAATATTTATTTAAAGTTAGCAATAAAGTTTATTCGTATTTTCAAATGAAATTACAAGGTGTCTTAAAAATTCAATTAAATCTATAGTGCAAATGCTGTTATTAAATATTAATAGAGAGCTGGATTATTATATACTATTTTACTCAATGCTTATCTAATATACAATTTTTAACTTAAAAAAAACTGATTTATTTAATATCGAAATTGAAATTTAGTTTTATTAATTAAAATTTATTTTTTAAATTAAAATTAATTTTTTAAATTAAAATTTATTTTTTAAATTAAAATTAATTTTTAACATTAACATAAATAAAATATTTTAGAACTAAACTAAATTAAAGTTGATTTTTATGAAAATGCCCAAAAACCGTAGCATAATTTTGAGTTTTGTTCATAATTAAAGAGGAAATGTTTAGCTAAGTCAAAAAGCTCTCTTTAAAATACGCAACTACTTGTTTACGCAAATTAATTTTAAAAAAACTCTAAATCCTTTTTTTATCTTAAATGTTTCATATAAAACATAGTAAATTTTTTACTTGACATAAGTTTATCAAATTTAGAATTTTAGAATTAGAACACATATAAAGCACGGTATTTAAATGTCTTGACCTTCATTAAAAATGGAAAGTATCTTACACTAATCAACCATCAAATAATTTTATACATTTACAACATTCACAAAAAGAAATTCTATTAATTTAAAGTAATGTCTGAAATATATGTTTTAATCAATTGAATTGAGATGCATTTGTAAACTTCTTGCGTTGATCAAGGCAATAGAAATTTTGGAAAATTAAAAATACCAAATTAGGAGTTTATATTATATATAAATAAATTTTTTGAAAGAGGGTTGTTCCGATTATATAGAAAATTTTCAAAATAGTAGCAAATGAAATCAATTTTAAGACAATCACTGTTAGCTAATTACGGTTTTTCATGACTGAAAATAAATTTCAATTCATTTTGAATAATTCATTTTTTGGTTAAAAATTAAAAGAATGCGTGTTATAAAATCACAGTTTTTTTAATATTGTCAGTAATATATTAATTAAATATTTATCACAATTTATGATACATAAAATGATACATACAAAAGTATCTGTTCAGTTTCCATGAATATATAACGTAAAATTTATAAATGGTTTAAACTTATTAGTTATTTATTGATAAAAATTTGCTTTTAAAATACATATTATTTACAGAAAAAAATTTAAATTTGAATTTTTTTTCAAAAGGCCGAATTGAAACTGCAATTGATAAAATTTTCAAATTCTAAATAATTTCTTAATAATTTTAAAAATAAATATGTGTTAATTACATTCATTTTCTATTTTATAATTCAGTATAATTAATTTTATAGTAGATTTATTATTGAACTACATAATTTTCTAAAAATTGCGAACCAAAAGGAAATATAAAGTTTTTTTGCTTCGTAAATCTTTATATTTCTTTTTTTTTGTACGGTTTTAATATATAATTATTGTTACAATAACAAAAATTTACACGATAAAAAATTGTTTTAATTATTAAATCTCCATATATTAATAAATTTATATAGAAAAGAAAGATAACATTTCTTGAAAAATAAGGAAATATATTTTCATTTAGACTATCATTTTACTGAAATTTATAATTAAATAATAGTTTACCTCTAATTCAAAAAATAAAGGAAGAATGTCATAAAAAAGATCGAAATCACGTATTAATAAATAATATAAAATTAATTAAGGTTAATCAAGGAATGTTAAAATATATTTTTGAAATTCTTATTTAATAACACAAAAGAACGATATATATTAAAAATTTAAAAAAAATCCAGAAATGTTTGTTAGGTACTCGAATAGAGATAAATAAAAGACATTAAATAATTTAGTCATATAAAAATAAATAAACACCAAATAATTTTATAATAAATATCGCAATACGAATTCAATAAAAAATTTAAAATTATGTTAAAATTTAAATTAAAATAATGTGAAAATTTTGCTTAATAATTAATGTTACAAAGCAGCATTTTACATTAAATCATTACTTATCAATATTAACTAGACCATTATTAAATAGATTCATGTAAAACGAACTGTCAATAAAATTTTGATAAAAAAACATGCTTTATGTACTTACACTAATTTTTCTGTTGTACATCATCAATCGATAAGCATCTCTTTGACCCCTCATGTTTGCAGAGAATCCTTAATAAATGCTAATTTATTGATTGTAGATTCAGAATACTTCTTAGTTTCGTTAAAACATAGAGTGTTATTATATTTATCACGAATTAGTCTCTAATTTTAAACAAAAATAACTGTCAAGTTCTTCAGGAAGTTTGCAGCATATTCTACAACAGAAATGGTAAAACATCATATAATTTCATTCTTGGATGCTAAGTCACACTATCAAAGAATTTGATTATTTTAAGTTGTAGTGGAATTTAATTATTCCGATTTATGATATGATTTTTATGAAGTTTCAGTGCAGTTTCATTTCGCAGGACATAAAAAATACAGTTTTTTGAAATATTTCTTCTTCTGTTCTGTGCTAGAAAATAGAGTGGAACTTTTTGCAGTATATCGTAATCACACAGAGTCTCGATATTTAATCCATTGTAGAACGTCCAATTTCATACGAAGTTTAATCCATTCTTCTACTTATCTGATTATCAGAGTGAAAAACTTATTTAATCGTATGATTCTTCCATTTTGAACACACAATATATATTCATTGCCATATACTTTAAATCTTCTATTTCTATTCACTGTACGAAGCAATTATTTTTATTAACTATTAACTATCAAACTAAAGTTTTTATAAACTTAAAAAACGATTTATCGATAAACTAAATACTTCAGCATCAACTTTACAATCCACGAGAGCAATTATTTATCGTTTCGTAATTTCGAACATCAAATCGTAACACTTGCTCGTTCGAGAACAACAGCTAAATGTAGCACACGCGCGATCGGGACTGAGGCTCGACTGTAGAATGAAAATAAATCCACGTGAAGACGTTAATGGAAGATGAATAACTGCGACCGTATCCTGAGATGATGCGAAGACTTCTGGCGGCAAGAAAGCGCGATCTCTCTCTTCGTATCCTAACACAGAAGTGAAGCAGTTCCAACGACAGGGTTCTTTCTTCTTCTGCGAACAAAAAATAAACTCGGAACGAAATGATGGAATAAAAAACACCATCGAAAGTGAAAGAACAACAGAAAATTAAAAATAAAAGAAGGGGCTTCGCTAAACGGAGACCTATTTTTTATTTCTTGTTTTTATTATTTAAGGAATCTTTAAATATTTCTGTTGTCGGTATTATTATTCCTTTTTAGTTCTCTATATTTCTCACTCTCATTTTTGCGTAGCGTTCATAAACTAAATGATAGAAGCTCGTGACGTAATAAGTGAGGGGAGGTTGTTTGGCAGTTTTATATCGTAGCTTGGTGACGGTATGTCTAGCCGGTGTGTTTGTTATTAGTTATCCTCTTTTATTCTTATGTTTTCTGGATTTCTTCAATGTGGGGCAGTATTGTAGAGGGATTGATGAAATTTACATTTTTAAAGAGTTTTCTGTTGCATTTTTTGGTAATTATCGAATGTTTGGCCAGAGTTGTGAATTACTGTACCGGAGAAACATTTTAATATAGAAATATTTTGGTAATACAGAATTTATTTGGTTTATTTTTGGTAACAGATAGAATAACAGCTGAGGTTAATTTATTGCTGCTAAGAAAAAGATATTTTTTTTACAAATTAAAATATATATATTTTTTTAAAATAAAAATATTTTTTTTACAAATAATTTCTACACATCTTTGTTTTGAAATCCATTTCATCATAAGAGGAAAAAATCCTAAATCGATAATGGATTGTAGGAATGGATAGAAGGTTTTTTGATAATTATGCAATGTTTATCCAGAGTTGTGAGTTACAGTTCCACAGAAACATTTTAAGATAGGAATATTTTTGATAAAACAGTGTTTATAGGTTTATTTTTGTAGTATTTATAGGTTTAATAGACGGAATAACATCTGAGTTTAATTTATTGATGCCAAGGAAATTTTTTTTTTTTTTACAAATAATTTGCAATTTCTACACATAAGATGTTTGAAAGATATTTCATCATAAAAAGAAAAATTCCAAATCGGTTATGGATTGTAGTTTTTTAGTAATTATGGAATGTTTAAGCAGAGTTGTGAGTTCCAGTTCCAGAGAAACATTTTTGGATAGGAATATTTACAGGATAGAATATAAACAGCTGCGTTTAATTTATTGCTATTAAGAAGATATTAAAAAAATAATTTGAAATTTCTACATATAAAATATTTTGAAATCTACTCCATATAAAAAGAAAAGACCTAAATCTGTCATATTTTTTTTTTTTGACACTTTAAAAAGGAGTTTTTATAAACTTTTCTTTCATAAGTTTTGTATCAGCAGTTTTTACCCAAATATTTGATGTTATGATTTTTGATGTTGTTTATTTAATGTTTGAATTTAAAATTTGTAAAGATTTTGAAACTTATAAATGTTTACAATGAAGATTAAGATGCCCAAAATTGCTGTTATTATTATTATGCAAAATTGATATTAGAATGCCCAATCAGATTTGTAATTTTCATTTCAATTTGTGTGTAGAAGGGAATATAAAAATTTTTAATTTGCTGTCGAATAAAATAGATCAAATAATAATGAATGAAACATAATACTCATATAACAGATTTCCGGGCTAAAAATACTAACAGTCATAAGATTGAAAGTAAATATTACAGTAAACTATATCCATTTTATCAGGGGTGACCAACCTAAATGATCTTGTGAGCCACTTTGGAAATGCATCATAACTCCGCGGGCCGCATATAAAATTATATATCACCATATTAGATTTAGACCCACTATAGATATTTTTTTGAGTGAAAAATGGAAACATAATGAGTTATTATTTTTGTGTTTACTATTATTCTTACATGTAAACATAGATAATATAATAGTAATGATACTAAATGCACATAGAAAATAAATGTACAACACTAAAAAGGAAATATAAAAAATATATAAATATAAATGAAATAAAAAAATGAAATCATTAAAAAATATTTATTTTACTAGTGCAATATTTACTTCTCCACTCTTTCACTAGCTTTTGCAAATCGATCGCAATGTAAGTATAAAATGAATTGTTCAAGCATTTTTTATTCCCTTTTAGTATGTATTATCAAATAATGGTTAATTCTATAAGAACAATTGCATATCCTAATTTAAATATAAATTTTTAATAGGTAACATTTGTTTTTGGGGCCTGATAGCCGAATGATTGGCGCTCAGTGAAACAGGTTCCGGGTTTGAGCCTTGGATGTGTGTAGTGGTTTTAAATTAACTTAAAACCGTAGGTCCCGGTATAATATGACTACTACTACTACACCATCAAAGCTTCTAGAGCTGAGTTGTCCCTTTACAGTTTGGGAATGATGTGGGTGAGAAGTCTGACTGAGCTCTGTGACGCTCTTAAAGTCTTATGAGACCTGGACCTACGATTTAAAGTAGATTCCGAACCATTACAAAGATCCATGGACTGCCGGAACTCGAACCCGAAACCTGAGGCACCGAGCGTCGGAGCGCTAGACATTCGGCACATTCAGACCGGGTATAATATGACTGTAGTACGTAGGGCTGACAAAACTATCCCGTGAAAAGATAAAACATCTCCTATCTCGAAATCTGCTACCAGGCACAGGGCCTTGGCCCACCATGGGGCTGCTAAACCAACGAAGAAGTAGAAGAACAATTGATTTACATTGTGCAAATAAAACATTGATAAATATTTGTGGAATTGTTTATATTATTTCTATCGATACCTTCTTCAATGAACTAATATGCATAGTAAGTTCAACTAAGAATTATCGCATAGGCACAATGTCTTCATTGATTTTTTTTTACCGTTTATATAAGCTATGTCATTAAAATTAATATAAATTCTTAATTTGTAAGTTTTTATTTCGATGTTGAAGCATTTAATTTGGAATGTTTATCAGATATGTTTCCAAATCCATCACATTTACAATGATATTCATGGTTTTAAGATTCTTTTCACTTTTTTGTTAACGTTTTACTAAAAAAATCTTCTAAAAATGAGAAATTAATCATTAACTGGTAATGTATCTTCCTCTTTTTTTTTTCTTTCTAAATTATGATCATGCATGGTTTAGAAATCTTTAATCTAAGCAGCTTTTTTTCTTTCATTCATCATTGGTATCAAGATCATCGATATAGTATAGAAAGGATTGTTGATTTATTATTGCGTTGTGTCTAATCCTCAGTGTCTTGCAGATCGGGACGCACATTCCATGAATAATCTACTCACGGATGGAGGGAAATGGGCAGCTTCTGTTATGATGGACCACCCGTAGATAGAAGCCTGACTTGGCTCCGATTCGCTGGAGAAGGTTGGCAGTGCCTTCCGGCGGGACTTTGAGGGGGAACTAACACGCATTTCGTACCGTACTGGAAAAACCCGAAAAATTTCCACCTGGTAGTCCGACTCACGAGACAAGATGCTGAACATCACAAACGCCATCGAGGTTCTTCCTTTTTTAAACAGTGTCTAGAACAAAATATCATTCAGCCATAATGCTCACCACTGGAGCTTTGCCACTGAGCCACGAAGCGGGTAAAGTTATTGTACTCAGAACTATCAAATTCCATTTTACACAATTTAATTACCGCGTAAAAAGGAAAAGATCTCCTGTTTCGAAATAGGCAATAAGTAGGCAGATGGCTTTGACCAATCATGGGGTTGTTGCTCCAATGCAGAAGAAAATGTTTTATGTAAAGGCATATTGCCAATTATAAAAAAAATATATATATTATTTTGTTGATATTAGATAAAAAGTAAACAAAAAATAATTAATTAATTTCATTTCCATAAAAAACTCATATTTCCTTAAAATTAGTTGATTTTATTAAAATCTGCCATTATCGAAAATTAATTTATTTACTATTTTTCGTTGTATTAACTTTTATTATAGGGTTTTATCATTTCAATGGGAAAAGTAATTAATTTTTAAGAAACATTTAAAACTCAAATAAATATATAAAACTAACTCCCTGGTACAACAGCACATATTGGAACATGGCTGTCTGCCTACTAGAAGATTTCGAAATGTTTTCGTTTACGCGGTAGAGTTGTCAGCCCTACGACCAACAGTTATATTAGACAGGCACCTACGGTATAAAATGGATTCCGAACCACTACAAACATCCATGGCGCTGCAGGGACTCGAGTGCCAGAGAGTTATCAGTTTTCTATAAAGCCATCATAAATACATATTATATTAGAAAATTTATGTTAAAGAATGAAACACCTTTAATAAAATATATTTATTAAAAAAAAACCATACAAAAATAAAAATCAGATTGTTTGTTAGATTGATGACTAAAGCAGCAAAATTGTTAAATAAAATATAAATGTGATTGGCCTTAAAGAATATTTTCAAAAAGTAAAATATAAATATAAACAAATACGGATACAGTTATATTTTAAATGTTACTGAAGCAGCTTATATCGTATTATGTTTAAATAATTATCTATGATTATAATTCATAATTTAAAATTAGTTTTTACTTTCATTATGGATTCATTATTTCTATTTAAAATCTACATAAGTCATTTCAAAAATAATTTATTTTTTAATTCTCTATATTTTGTAATATTTTTTTTTGCTTCTGTTAAAATGAAATCAGTAACAATTAGAATGAAATTTTAATTGCCAAACGCTTAAAATATTAAAAATGTGAAATTATAAAACATTATTTAATGAAGTAAATATATTTGTTTCTGGGAAAAAAAAATTAAATGATACATTTTTTAATTGAACTTTTTTGAACTAATTAATTTGATTTTTTTAAACTTTAATTTGACTAATTTGACTTTTTTGACTTTGCTTGTTAACAAACTTTCCAA
>BPLQ01013252.1:908-27013 GCA_021605075.1 Caerostris darwini | reverse complement strand
TTGGAAACGATGATTTCCAATTAATGTATTGAATATATATTGGTTCATTTTAAAATAAATATTAAATAATAAAAAAATTTGAAATACAAATTTATTTTTTTAGATAACTACAAAATTTACTTTAAATGTTGAGGGATGCACATACAAAAATAAGCTTCTTAATAATGTTAGGTTTTGAAATATTGGCAAAATTTTTTATTTATTACATATAAATATACAGACGCATAAAATATATTGGAATGAAGATTTGACTCTGTTGATATTTATAATAGTATTTACTAAACATATTTTCTTAAAATTTCTAATGTAGTGGTCGTATTTCAAGAATCATACTCAGTGTTCTACGATCAGGGTGATTAAAGAACAGACGAACATATTATAATTTTTCTGAAACATAAAAAAATACAAACTGCAGCTGAAGTTTTCCCTTAAAACTTTGTAGTACGCTACATAAATCGAAAATAATGTAAATATATATATATTTTTAAAATGCATTTGAATACTGAGCGCCATCTGTTGACGAAAAAAATCTAATAACAATAAAAAAAAATGATTTTGTGAAATTAAAAAAAACTAATTAAATTTAATAATAATGAATCTTTTTGCAATTTTTGATTGTGATATCCTTATATGTGAAGAGATATCCTTATTAGAAATTTAAAATTAACTAAAATATACGAGATTATAAAAATTAGAAAATGTTCAAAAGAAAAAAAAATTGTTTATTAATTTTTTTAAAAAAAATTAAACTTTTTTTATTGCTTTAAATGCTAATGATACTTCTTTAAAAACTAATAAAAAATTTAAAAAATAAAAAAAAAAATATTTATGTAAGTTAATAGATTTTTAAAATAAATTATAATATCAATAATATATACCATAATTTAAAATGAATGCTTAATTGATTATTTATTTTTTTTAAATGCATTTCAATACTGTGCGCCATCTGTTGACGAAAAAATCTAATAACAATAAAAAAAAAATGATTTTGGGAAATTTAAAAAAACTAATTAAATTTAATAATAATGAATCTTTTTGCAATTTTTGATTGTGACCAAAAAAAAGTATAAAATCAATAAATAACGGATTGCTAAGTATTATTGTTTTAAGTTTTAGAAAATACAAACAGATATCTTGCTTTACATAGAGATTCAGATATAATACATTTTACGAAAACAAACATTATACTACAAACACGAAATATTAATTATTTAATAAATTGGAATCTGCGTTTTAGGGAGAATCGTTATAGCATTTAGTATGTTTCATAATGTTGTTATTAATGTTCCTATATGTTAATGCTATTAATCTTATACTATTTTGAAATGTTTCCCTTGCTGAATACGAGCTTTTTACCGCTTTTAAATTCTAGCGATTGTAAAAACCAGCCAATCTGCAATTTAAAAAATGTAGGTACTTGTTCATTTCTTTTAAATTTTGAAATCTATGTGATGATCCATTTAATAGTAACTATATTAATTTAATTTTTATAATAAATTCACACATTAGGGTAATCTGTCTTATTAATTTTTTTTTTTTTGGTATTTACAAAGAGAGAAGAGATATCCTTATTAGAAATTTAAAATTAGCTAAAATATACGAGATTATAAAAATTAGAAAATGTTCAAAAGAAAAAAAAATTGTTTATTAATTTTTTTAAAAAAAAATTAAACTTTTTTTATTGCTTTAAATGCTAACGATACTTCTTTAAAAACTAATAAAAAAATAAAAAAAATATAAAAAAATTTATTTATTTAAGTTAATAGATTTTTATAATAAATTATAATATCAATAATATATACCATAATTTAAAATGAATTCTTAATTGATTATTTATTTTAGAAATAAATAATTTTGCTTTGCAATTTTCAAAATTGTTATTTGAACAATTTTAAAATATATATTTTTCAAAATAAATATAAAATATTTAAAAAAAAAAACCTTTTAAAATATTATTTTTGCAGACCTAATTAAATTCATAATTTGTCATTGAATTTTTTTTAATTTCTGAACGTTAAACTATTTAAAAAGTAAATTCCTTTATTAAACATTTCATATAATCACGAGAATTAAATATCGCCTTACATTTTTAATAAAACATTTTATTTTAACAAAAATTCTCAATTATTTGTTATTTTTTAGGAATAAATAATATTGCTTTGCGATTTTCAAAAGCGTTATTTGAACAATTTTATAATATTTATTTTTGAAAATAATTATAAAAGTATTTTTAAAATATTATTTTTGCAGACTTAATTAAATTCAAAACTCGTGATTGAAAATGTTTTAATTTGTAACTATTTAAAAAGTAAATTAATTAACGATAAACTATTTAAAAAGTAAACATTTCATACAATCATAATTAAATATCGCCCATTAAATATTTTAAATTAAATTATATATATAAATAATATATAAATTAAATATTAATATATATATATATAAATAATATATAAATTAAATATTAATATACATATATATATATATATATATATATATATATATATATATTAATATTTAATATTTTTAATACATAAATATTAAATATTAATATTAAATAAAATATTTTATTTTAACAAAAATTCGCAAATTTTTAAAATTCTTTTTTAAGAATGAATTATTTTATTTTGCGATTTTCAAAAAATTTTTTTTAACTATATTATAACATTTATTTTTTCAAAACAAATTATTGTTTTGAAAATCTAAAATCTAAAAGTAAATAAAAAAATAATGCTTTAGTGACTCTTTTAACCTTCTTCACACCCCTGCCACAATATTAAAAAAAAAGTGGTAGAGTGATAAAAATAATTTCTGCACGGTGGAAATAGTTTTTGCTCAAATAGTATGAAAAAAAAAACCATGAAGGAAAAAAAAACCCTGTTTAGTGTCGAAGGAAAAAAACATTGCTGAGGTGATTCCTATATAAATTCTCTCCCTTCACAACGCTAAAATGTTAGGATTGTAGAATACTTAAAATAGCTCTGGTATGATGGAATAAATGGAAAGAAATGTTATATTTTCTCTAAAGTTAATGAAAGTATGTTTGAGAAAATGAATATTTCTGACTGTTGTTCAGGATTTTCAAAAGGCTTAGGGGATATTCTCGAAATATGAACGGGTTTGATTGTGTTCGAACTTTGCGATATTAAAACTTTCCGATCTATCCTTAAAGTTTATATTAGGATAGAAAATGAATCAAATGAAAAATTGTAATATTTTCGAATGGATATATTCCTCTGGATAATATTCCTAATGATATTATTGATATAATAAGTTATATATTGATAAAAATAAGTTTTCAAATGCAGGAAAATTTACCATGAACAAAAAATCATATAAGAATAAATTAGGGAATTGGAAAAGTTATAAATGGCAACTTGAAAATACTAAACAAAATATATGAATAACAGACATTTTTTGAAATCTACATTGGAAATTATGAAAAATCTGTTTTTGAAATATTTTTTCATTTTAATAGCAGTGGTAGTCAACCTGGTCCCTACCTTCCACTAATGGGCATTCCAGCTTTCATGGTGGGCGGTAGGGATTTTGTCGATTACTGCACTTATTTTTTTTAAAAATTTAATTGATTTCTTTTTTAAACTTTGAAATAGGAGAATTTTTAAGAATTGTTTAAAAATGCCTGTCATATCCAAATATATGTTGTTGTTACTTATCCCACTTGGTAGATATATAATCTAGACAAAGCCCACGCACCCGTATGGACTCATGGTTGAAGGGGAAGGAAGAAGTTTCTATTATGAAGGAGAACCCGTAGCTAGAAGTCTTACTTTTGCTTCGTGATGCTCTTACAGTCATACGAGACCGGGACCCTACGCCCAACGTTCTACGGTCATGATAGATCAGGACCCTATTGGTAGGTGGTGGATATCGAACCACTACAAACATCCATGGCACTGCCGGGACTCGAACCCGAAACCTGTGGTACCGAGGGCCAGAGTTCTAGCCACTGGACCATTCAGGCCCTCCAAATATATGGAAAATGATATTCAGTTTATTAATACCTTTCCCTATTTTATATCTTGAGGAATAAATTTTTAGTGCTGTTAATAATATTATAACCAAAGAAAGAAATTGCCTGAATATTTCCAAAAGAGGAGACCTTTATTTGTTTCTTAACAAAATCGATAAAAAAATCCAGTATTTAGATTCACAGCATCAGCATCAGGGATTTTATTAATTAATTTAATTAATTAAATGTAACTTCATCACTTCATGCTTGCATGCATGCGAAGTATAAATAAAAGATAGATTTAATTACAGTAAATTGTTTTATAAATATTTATTCTGCCAAACTGGTGATCTGTTATCTGGTGATTTATAGAGTTACTTACCTACTTTATAAATCACCACAGCTGTGGAACCTGGGGGTGGTTAGAAAATTTTACTGCTAACAGCTATATGAAAGTGGGCGGTAGGTATAGAAAGTTTGATACGTAGATAAATAAATTCATGTAATTCTACTTTGATTGTGATATATATATATATATATATAAATCCAAATTTTGAGTTTATGCGTTATTATTTAAATAAGACCTTTTAACACGAAATATAATATTAATTTTATTGCTCTTTTCATTATATAATATGTTTAAGAAAAAATAAATTACTTCATTTCAAATAATTCTTTTTCTTTTATTTTCTGTAATTACATTACAATTTTCTGTAATTAATTTTATTTCTGTAATTCCACATTAAAACATTAAAAAAAGTTTCATGAGTAATTTACGAATTAAAAGGATAAAAAAGGGCTATGTCTTAAGTTTAACACTCACAAATTATATATATTATTAGTATTATTAACATATATAAAATGTTGCGTTATTATGTTATACATTAGACCCCATAACACACAAAAATATTTTTTTTGCTAATATAATTTTTAAAAACAAACAATTTTTGAAATTAAACATTAGTTTACTTTAAAGTGTAACTTTTTGACAATAATCTGTACAATAATAAAGAGAAATACCAACATAGTCTTTTTTAAAGAAAATTCTAAATGTTATTTTTGATATGCTATTTCAATATTGTCGATTAAATTAAAAATAATAATAGCCTATTAAACTATTATTAAGGATTAATATTTATGAAATATAAAAATAATTGAAATCATGCCTTACTAAAAAGTC
Organism: Caerostris darwini; assembly: GCA_021605075.1. NCBI lineage: Eukaryota > Metazoa > Arthropoda > Arachnida > Araneae > Araneidae > Caerostris > Caerostris darwini. The sequence continues at coordinate 21,860 of BPLQ01013252.1, read as the reverse complement.
TTGCAAAATCATGTACAAAAACAATCTCACTGTCGATATTATTTTTTATGTAATTTATTCATTTTAAGAATTTTTGATATTATTAAATAAGGAAATTATTTTCCCTTAAAATAATAATAAGACATTTAACCTATTAAAATATCAAATAAAAATAAAAACAAAATTAAAATCAAAAAATTAAATGAAAAAGTAAAAAGTTAAATGCAACTTAATTGATTTTTCAGATACCCATTTTTCATTATAGATCAAAAATTAATTTTAATTGATTATAAAATATCTTACTAATACACTTTATTTGTTTCAAGCTTTCAAATAAAGAAAATACACACTTACTGAACTTATATATTCATATTTCAGGTCTTCCAATAGCGAGGGAGTGCTGTTGGACTTAAAGAGTGATGGTCCAATTTCATCTCTTAAACAGGTGGCTCTCTTTCTCACTAAATCATTTTCGCTTGCCATCAAATCACATTTTTTCTCCAAACACTGAAGTTTAGAAATTAAACCACGAATTTCACAAAGTAGTTCTTGTATACACGTATTATTTAATTGCATAATTTCATCTATATTCACATGCGCTGTTTGTAGAGGTAAACAATTTTTAGGGTTATACATTATAAATAATAACTGTTACACAGTGAATTATGCTAACGATTGAGTATCTCCAACAAGAATGGGATTCTTTTTCGATATTTTTTAAAATGATATCTAATTTTCTGTCCTGTATAAACGCGTAGCTTTCAGTGCTGATTCACCAATTGAATAAAAATTCAGAGTAGTATTTCCGATATTTGACAGTACAATCTGTCATTGAAATAAGTAGTCATTTAAATTAAATGAAGTGAAGCTTTATTCTTCAAAAGAGTTTGGCCTTTTAACTGTCATGGTAAGAAGATTTTATAACAGATGTTTGACCTTGAATGCTTTTATTATATGAAATCAGCCTATTTAAATAAAATTCTTATATAAAATATATCAAAACTAAAAATGTGAGTTAATTGAAAAATATAGAATTTAATAATAAAATGAATACAAATAAAAATCTACTATCACAAAAAACTTTAATGGGGAATTCTTTTTTATAATAATTTAATAAATTTCTTTTTAAATACTTCAAAAGTATTTAATGTGCCCTTTTTTCCTTTAATAAGAAATCAATTGCTAAATTTCCATTAAATACAATGGCAGTTAATTTTTAAAACTGAATAATTGATACGAAATCGAAAATTATTAAAAAAAAGATAATTAATTTAAGCATTTATTCTTTTTATTTTTCATAAAAAATAAATTATAAAAATATTAATTCTTTTGATTAATTCTTCTTTTCGGCAATTAACATCACAAAAACTGTCGATAAAAAAACGTAATTTAGTTAAAAAATTTGATTGCATGATATTTCGTTTGATTCATAATATTTCATGACAAACCTGATGGAGTTTATAAAAATTAAAGAAAAAAATAAATTTAATTGTAAAACGTTTGACTCAGAAGACTATAAACATGCATATATCAAGAAAACACAATAAACATAAGAAATACGATTAAAATTTAACAAATGAATAATTGAACCATGCCACTTGTGGCTCAGTTATAAGATATGCAGCTAACATGCAGTAGGGAGATTGTGACTTCAGGAAGCTCTAGGACACTTTAGATTATATTTAGCATTATATATATATATATACATAATTTAAAAAAGCATAAACAGCAAATATTTAAATATTCTTTTTATACATCGTCGATTAGATATAATTGATTTTTGAAGTCTATAATTCACACCTATAATTGCCATATTTGTACAAAAGGTGTCACATTATTTATTTTTTGCTTTATAAAAGAGGCTTGCACCGTCAATTTGTTTTTTGTCCTATACCTCGTCGGATCTATACTAACGGCTTTCTCCATATTATAGGAATACATCGCTAGATATGTTTTGCCTTGGATCCAGTCATTTGGTGAAAAGACATAACATGGTTCATAATATCCTGATGATATCCATTCTTTGTAAAGCTGTACCCAAATATTATATACATATTTTTTTGGAGGGGGGTTACTAATTTCTTTCGGACTTCGCAAACTTCTTTGAGAACAGGTTTTAACAAGCTGTGCAAGATAACAAGCTTTAACATCGCGTTATCGTTTATTTATTTACATTTTTATGTCCTTTTTTTATTTGTCAATGCAGTTTTTGCCGTTCAACAATTTTATTCTTGTGTGTGTTAAAAGGTTTCAGTTTCTTTGTTGAACTTATTACTTTTGAATTTTGAACAATATATTTCTTTTTTTAGTAAAATCTGAATGTGAGGAAATTTCCATTTGGGATGCCATGATGGTTTTGTTATACAATTTGCGTGTAGCGATCACTATTCTCTCGTTTAAAATGGCCATCTTTATGATTCACTACATATCAGTCTTCCTTTCGGTTTTGTATTTATGTGCTGCGTTCCTTATATATAGTATATATATATATATATCAAAAAGGATTTAAGCTGTTAGTTATACCAATATAAGTTGGAAGTTAATAAAACGGTTTTTTTGTTATAAAAGTGAGAAATTATCTGGATATAAGCTGCAGTATTTATTAATGGGTGAATCCTTTCCTTCTTATACAGGATTTATTTCAGGATTTAGTGCTTTTATTATGTAGCAGTTAAAGCGTACTGACGTTTTGTGATAATATTTCTTTCCTATCTCTCTTTCTTTCTTTATATATATATATATATAGAGAGAGAGAGAGAGTAAATTGATACAGAAAGGGAAGATTTTAAATTTAATTAAAAAATGTTAATAACTCAAAAGAAGATATAATAATATTGTTAAGATATATTATAAGAAGATACATTAATATTGTTAGTAAATACTGTCAATCAATTCAATATTCATGATTTTTAAACATTTCATCGTTTCCTATTAAGATGATTTTATGTATTTTTAACATAATGAATGAAATGAAGGATTTTTTTTTAGCATTATCGTTAAATTTATCGATTTTCGTTAAATCTATCATTTTTTAGTATGATAGATTTAAAGAAAATTATATGCATTCTGAGTTACGCTCAAATGTTCAGCCTTATTTAATATATATAGTTTGCCCCAAAATGAAAAATGTAGGCTCTTAATAAAGCGTACAAAAGGATTTGTTTTAGAAAACACTTTGGTATACTCACTAACCCTCGAATACTAAGCCCAAAGGTGCATTTTGAAGGGAGATCAGTTCTTTCATTACGAAATATTCCAGACTATTCAGGATGTCTAGGAATTTAAATCTTGCTTGAATTTTGTGAGAATCTTGCATGAACTCACACCGCCCTATATATACTATTCAAAAGAAGAACATTTTATATTAAATCCTGCCACACAAAAGTATCTCACTTAATCTTCTGTGATAAATGTAAATAGTGTAAATAAAGTGAAACGAAAATGTTACGGCTTGTAATTTATTATTAAAATAAATAAACTTACAAAGATCAGGCAGTTTCAGACTTTAATTTCGAATGAATATTCATTTCTTATAAAATAAAACCTTAACAAGTTACGAATTTGAATATTAATATAATGGTATGCAAGAAATGTATGATTGATTATTAATAAAAAATATTTCATTGATTTTGCTGTGAGTTACTTCCATTCTTGTAAACTCCAACTGCAAAGTTAAAAATTTTAGTTTTTGGTTTTTACTTAATGAATCATTATTTTTTATTTATAATGTGTATTGTTATATATAATGATTTAAAGTATCGAATTTATTTTGATAATGAACACTTGAATATGTTCTTAACAAATGAATAATCTAATTTTATTTGTTTCTAACAATGGTTATTCATTTATTTTCTGGTGTTTGGTACTTCAGTTCCGAATCCTGGCAGTGGCAAGGATGCTTGTTAGTGTTTCGGGATCCACTTAAAACTGTTGATCCTGATCTAATTAACCCTAGTGATTAGAGCTTCAAAGGAAACCATAAGTAAACGTTGGTTTAGTTTCAAATTATTTGTCTGAAACTATGAAATATTTTTGTAGCATAAAAGTGGTAAATGGATATTGATTTTTGACAATTTAGAAATAATTTTTAATTTTCAAAAATCTTAATACAGTTATTTAAAATAATTTGTGACAGTTATAATTATAATTGTAATAATAAAAAATTATAATTTATATATAATTATAATAATAAGAAATGTAACATACAATTGTTAGATCCCTAGCATATATAGTAATTTTTCTCATCAGAATAAAAAAATAACCAGAAGATTTTAGGTACTCGTATATAATATAATATAATAATTTTTTATGTATATGTTAGAATTAATATATATTTCTAATATATACATACAAATTTATTATATTATATTATGCAAGAGTATATATATTATATATTATATATTTAGAAAAGTCGTATAGAAATAAGAAATATAGGCTTAGAAAGATATATTATATATTTAAGTATAACTTCGAATATTTTTAAATACTAAGCCCTTTATATATAGCCATTACGTAAGATTTAATACCTAAAAATATTTTTTAAATAATAATTTTGATAATAATTAATAATAATTATAATATTTCTAATGCCTTTTTAATATGCTGTCATGTTTGTTATATTTGGTCCATAAAAATGACATTAAAAATTATTTATATTTATCTCGTTCTACACAAAAAATATGTGAAAAAAATTACCTGTATTAAATCAAGAAATAGTGTACTTTTCAAAGTAAACAGTGAAAGTAAAAGAAATATTAAGTTTTTTTCTTAAATCATAATTTTTTCATTTTAAATAAAACTTAAAACCCCAGGTCACTTTAGTTTCGTAAGTATTTTTTTATAATTACTTTCTATTATACATTTTTTTTCAAGTTTTGCATTTAGTTAACGTATATACAAGTGTTTAAATTTATACATCTATCCAACCCATGCAAAATTAATGGCGTTTTATTAAAGTACTTTTTCTTAAAGATGTGAGAAATATATTCAAAAGGAAAAAGCCAATAGACCTTTCATTATCCAGAAAATGTTCTTCGATTCTTTTTAAAGTGCACTCTATTTTCTAGAGCTAAGGAATTAAATTCTTAAAAAACAAGCTTAACCTTTCAGAGAGCTTTGATTTTACTTCACTTTTTGTCTTAACGCTGTTTTAAGAACAGTTTTCTTTGTTAACTTGATCTTAAATCAAATAACGAGCAAAAAAGGAAAAAAAAAAGCCGAGCTTGCCCCTGTAATCCCCTTTTCTCCTGCGCAGAAGCCGTCCGCGCACAGCCTGGGAGATAAATTGTCATCCGGATCAACAAGTGCTACTTTCCCTGGAAAATGGAAATGGTATATTCTTTGCACAGCCGTTGCTATGGTTACGGCGTTTCCCAAATCATCATTACTCGTTGTTTCGCAGTGCATTAGTTGTTTTTCCTGGCGCAGGAAATATTTCTTTTTTTTTCCTACTAACTTGTAAAATTTTCATTAAATTGCATAGCTATTTATCACGCAATAATTTGATTGTTTCCGCAAGATACTAGTTAGTAAACTAATTTAATAATGAAAAATACGTTTATAAGTTTATGCATTTAGTGAGAATAAATCTAATTAAGTTTGTGGTTTTTGCTTTTTGGGGTAGCTGGATCATTTAAAAGCCATTTGTTACAAACTGCACGAAATTGAGGAAAAAATGCTTAGTAATTAGTTTTTTTTACCGTATATTTCATTAATCTTTGTTATAAGTTGAACATTAGTTTCGTAAGGAGTTTATTATTTATTATTAAATAAAATTTACATTGCATATAGCCATTTTGATGCACCTGACTTATTTTTTAGACATTTTCATTTTGCACAAAGGGTCTGAGTGGCCGAGTGGCAAGAGCTCTGTACCACAGGCTTCGGGTTCGATTCCCGGCGGTGCCATGAATGTTTGCAGTGGTTCGGAATCCACTTTAAACCGTAGGTCCCACTCTGACATGATCGTAGAGCGTTGTGGAGGAATTGTCTTCAAGCTAAAAGCCCCTCCTGGGTATTGCTAAGTGAGTAACGTCGGTGCAGCGCTTGCTTAAGGCATCCAAAGCCAATTGTTTAAGTGTTTGCCACCTGCATTAGAACAAAAAAATTTGCACAAGCAATTTTATTCCAGTTAAGGGAAACGCCGCTCATGCAGGAATCCAAAATGTGTATGGTTTGGTTTGGTAGCTCTACGGTCATTTTGTGCACACTTTTAAGCTACTTAGATAGGAACCTACAGTTTAAAGTGGATTCTGAACCTCTCACAAGCATGCATGCCCCCGCCAAGATTCGAACCTGAAGCCTGTGGTACCAAAGGCCAGAACGATAGCCAATTGGCCATCAGGCAGCCAAAAATGTGTATAAGTTTAAAAGAATCTTTAAAAAAAATCACATTATATTCCATCATTTCAAAGAACCTGAAAACTATTTCTTTATAAAAGTGTTTAGACAATTCACTACAAAGTGATGCATTAATATAAACTCTACATACAAATACAAAAGTTAAATATTTTTCAAAATGTTCATTTGATTATTATTAATTATTATTAAAAAAGTATTTCTGAAAATTATGCAATGTAAATTAAATTGTTATGTATATGGTACCGTTAAAGCTCGAAAGCCGCTAATGTGCAACTGACCTAGGTAATCTGCAGATTACTTGATTTGTGCAGTTAAAGTGCAGAATCCTCTATAAAATAGGATGTTTTCTCATTTGTGTCGTGATTAATCCTCAGTGTCCTGTAGTGCGGGACGGACATAAAATGAGTAATCTACTCACCATGGAGGGAAGGGGAAGGGGAGCTTCTGTTGTGATGGAGCATCCGTAGGTAGAAGTCTGACTTGGCTAGGTGGCGCTCTTACAGTCATATCAGACTGGGACCACTACAAACTGAACACTACACCGAACCACTACAAACATCCATGGCACCGCCGGGACTCGAAACTGAAACCTGTAACATCGAGCTCCAGAGCGTTAGAAACTCGACCATTCACCATTTTCTCATTTTATCTAGGTAATGGGCACATTTATAAAAATCGAAACTTTAAGGTGAAAAGTTTGTTTCAATTAGTTTGTTCCTACTGTAGAAATTCTTTACTTCAAACAGCAATAACAGTAGAACGGAATAGAAAGAACAGTAGAGTAGAAATTTTAAACAGTAACCCCTGATATTGGAGCAGAAAATGCTACTGCAAATCTGGAATGTGCCACATAGATGTACTTGAAGTAAAAAATCATTTCGTGTGTGAGAAAAATCTTTAGATACCAAATTTCAGAATCAAACTGAGAAAAATCTTTAGATAGCCCTTACAAGTATACATTTTATAAATTTTTTTGTAAATTCCTTTTCTTAATTGTAGTAATATTTTTAAACGGCTTAGAGCTTTTTTTGACCAGCTCTCTGGCGGTTTCCTCGTTCGCGTCGCAGATGTGCCATGCATGTTTGTAATGGTTCCGGTTCCGTTGGTTTCGGTTTAATATGACTGTATAACTTTGGGCTATGGGCTGACAACCCTATCCCTTAAAAAGAAGAACATCTTCGGACATGTTTAGGAATCTGAAAGTAGGTAGGCGACCTTGGCCTACCACGGGGCTCTTGCACCATTGATGAAGAAGAAAGATCTTTTTCGAAAATTCCTTTCCTTAATTGTAATAAATGTTTTAAATCGTTTGATTACCTTTTTTTATTATAATTTGCACGTTGATTGATCTATAAAATACTTTGTTCATTGAATGATTTCATCAACTTGATTTTATAGTTATCCAAAAATAAACAAACTATAGTATGTTCCAACGAATGCTAACATATTTTGTAAGCAATCTGCCGATAAAAAGTTACTTATAACTTTATGGAATAAAAACAAAATTCGTGTTTTCCACTTGGTAGCGTCTGGTATTACTGAGCTGCTTGTCTGAAAGTTAATTTAAGTTCACGAAAATGCTACTACTGTTTGAACAAACATCTTATCTTCACTTTAGGAGTGCTTTATATGTACCTAGAGTATCTATGGGAAGTAATCCAGTAATTTGAGAAATGAAGCTATTTTTTTTTCATTTTAAGAGTGCGTCTTAGTTAATCTGAGTTTTAGTTAGGTAATGTGCTGATTTGCGCACTGGCGCCCGGTGACAGACGTATCGAGTTCGAGTCCTTAAGGTGTCAAGGATGCTTGTAATGGTTCGGAATCCACTTTAAACCGTAGGTCCCTGCCTAATAAGGCTGTAAAGCGTTGGGTATAGGGCTGACAACTTTACCCCGTAAAACTAAAACATCTTTTGTCTCGTAATCTGACAGTAGACAGACGACCTTAGTCCACCATGAGGCTATTGCGCCAATGAAATAGAAGAATATGTAGATTACCCGATTTTCGCACTTTGGCGGTAATCTGTATAAATGTATTGATTTAGGAAATTAGTTATGGTTAATTTATTTTGTGTTTTAACATTTCACTTTATGTAATATCAGTCACTTTTAGTTAGTAAATTGCATATCATCAGCACCCTCTTTTTGGTGAGGGCGCAAAAATGATTCTGCTGTTCGACCAAAGATTTTATCTTCACTTTATAGCGAGTGCCTATTATGTATCTAGAGTATCCGTAGATTACTTAAGTAATTTCAAAAATGGAACAATTTTCTTCACTTTAAGGGAGCATCGATTTAATCTGCATTTTAGCTAGGTAATATGTAGATTACCTGATTTGCGCACTTTAGTGGTAATATACATAAATGAATGGATATAAGGTTTGGTTTGTTGCTCTACGATCATTTTATCTACACTTCGGGATAATTAGACTGGGACTTACAGTTCAACGTGCAGCCATTCCCGAACAACCCGAGCAGTATGTTTGGGATCATTATTTCGTTGGAAAGTGAAGGATCCATCGAGTCTCAATTTAGAAGCACTTTGGCTTAGATTATTCTTTAAAATATTCAAATAGCTATATTGATTCATTATTCCGTCGATTATAACTAAATTTCCTACTCCAGTTGCTGCCATGCAACCCCAAACCATAATCGAACCACCACCGTGTTTTACAGTTCCTCTCATGTTCTTTGGTTCTAGAGCTGCATTTGCTTTCCTCCAAACTTTTTGGTGTCCATCTGACCCGCGGATGTTGAATTTACTTTCATCCGAAAAAATTGCGGAATTAAAAAAAATTGTGTCCTGCTTTACATTTTTTTTCATTAAATTTTTTTTCTCAAATGGTTTTCTTCGCACATTTCGACCATGGTATCCTGCCTTCCGTAACACACGGCGAATTGTTTCAGGATTGCATGACTTCGCAAAATTGTTTTTCACATCATTTGTCAATTTTGGTGCGCTAATCATCGGATTTTTTTTCACATTTCCAACAATAATTTACCTTTCTCGATCCGTCAAAATGGGTGGTCGTCCTGTTCTGGTTTGTTTAGAGTATTTCCCTCAGCCTGGAACTTTTCTATGATTTAGCGATTTGCAGGACTTTGCCTATGATTTAGCGATTTGTCTTTGGGACTTGCTATCCTTATAGAGCTTTATTATTGCATCCTTTAGATCTTTTGATAATTCTTTTCCACGTGGAGCCATTGGTGAATTGTTGATGTACTTAAAGCTCAAACTTACAAGCTTTGTAGCAGAACTTCTAAACTTATCACTGAAATACGAAAAATCACTCGAGAAGTTTCATTCAGCCTATTTAAAAGTCACAAATTCAGAGTGCATATATACTTTTGTGATTTAAATTTCTACTGGTAGTTAACAAAATTACTCTTAAAGTTTTTTAAAATATAATGATTTGGTTTATTTTTCATTACTTTATTACTTGAATCAGAAGATATAAACAACACTCTCCAAAATAATATTTTTCTTATATTTATTTGAGAACTAGAGATTTTTCGCTTAAGCTATGAGTTGCGTACTTACTTTTTTGACTAAGTGTATGTATAAGAGCATTTCCACTTCAGATACCGGAAGGTATGACATTTACTTTATTATTACTCCAAATAATTTGAAAATATTTGTATGGTGATTATAAATTCATATTTATAAGAAAATGTTTATTGTACATGAAAAATTGTTAGTTAGTTAAAATGATATCTATAATTAATTGTTGTTATCGAAGAATACTTATCTTATTTAATACATAAATTTGTTATAATTTTGGACCCAAAATATTTTAATTAGGGTAGTGAAATATATAAGGTCATCGAACTAGTGGAATAAGCAATCTGGTCTTTATAAAAATTTTTTTTAATTCTTAAAAATATCTATATATACAATACACACATAAAACAATAGAATTACATTGAATGCTCAGTTTATTAAAAAATTTTATTTATTTGAGAGACGGGGGAGGCTTTGAGACCTAAGAGGATTTGTTTTTTAAATAAAGGGTGATTGATTCGAAACTCAACTAGCAATGAGAAATTGAAAGCTTTCATGCCTATGGCAGTGATAGGTAAGATAAATCCTTAAGTCGAAATGCTATTCTGAATACTCCTTTTAATGCTTGAGGAAGAGGACACGAAACCCTCACAGGCCATCTATAGGAGTGTTCGTTTTAAATTGTGGTTTCTCTATTTGGATACAGTGAAACAAACATCCCGTGATGCGTAAACCTCCTAGGTAACGTTGAATCTGCTACATATCTGCCTTTCTAGAGGCGAATGATGTGAAAATATCAGGCATCCGAAAATAACAACTAACTCTGTCACGTTTTATTATTAAATACAAAATTAAAAATAAATAAAGTACATCGAATAAAGTACATAAATGTATTTCCTTAATACATTTGAATAAAGCATAAAGTACATCGAATAAAGTACATAAATGTATTTCCTTAATACATTTGAATAAAGCATAAAGTACATCGAAATGTATTTCCTTAGTAGTAGGGATTAAGTTACAAGTACTTAAGTAAGAAACGATTAAAATTAAAATATCGATAATAATAAATCGATGCATAAAAAATTTTCATTTAATAAAATATTTTTCGTCTTTGGTGTAGAACTAAATAAAAATTAAAATTATGAAAAACTGCAATTCAAACGATAAAATCTTATGATCTAACCTATCTATAATTTTTTAACAATGTTAAATTAAATACATATTCCAAATTAATCATTTAAATGCACTGCATATTTTCAGATATCAGAAGTGGTAAAAATTAAAGTTGTTAAGTCTGATTGCGGTAATGTTAAAATTTTGAAATATTTGAATGGATAAGGAAACCCATTTAATGAGTTCAATAGACTAAATAGGCTTATTATTTAATACTCCTTAAAAGACTACTTAGGCTTATTATTTAATACTCCTTGGAGGACTGCTTAGGCTTAGTGATGGTGCATAATAACGTAAGGTGTAAGATGAAGATTTTAATTCTCTCCTGGCTTAACAATTGCGATGCCGACCTCGCAACACGACATGATGCGGTATCAACGTTAAAGAGTAAATCACGCGCCAGTGCATGGTGTGGAGTGATGCCTCTGTGGCCAGTGACGCGTTTGCGCGGGATAAACTGCGCTTTAATACTTGTCTCCGCTTCAATCGGCAAAATATATTAGGTTTGCCTGCTGGTATTGGTATGGAATTAAGGTTAGATGACTGTTGTAAAGGTTAGCAATTTCAAATTTATAACTTTATTGGCTATTAAAAAAATCTTGCAATATAAGTTGTAGAGATGATAATTCTGTAGGGCCTTTATGCAAATAAAAAAGAGAAATACAATATAATAAGCCTCTAACTGATGATGAAATTGCAAAATACAGTAATATTTACAGTAATATTATCATACTCATATAGCACTCATATAGCACTCATATAGCAATGAACTTATAATAATTCCTTTATATTAAATATTTGTTATTGATAAAGTATCATACAAAAAATCGTAGCGTATTTTGTTATTTATTTCCATTATTTTGTTTCATTTTTATACATCATGCCCAACAATGTGGCACTTTGAAAATAATTTCTTCTCTAGTGCCTACCATGCGCTGGCTAGCAGTCAAAATATTCTATCAAAATATTCAGGCCTAAATATTACTTTATAATCGATGTGATACACATAATCATGTTTCATGATTACTTTTCAATCATATTTATTAAAAAAAGTAAGTCAACTTTTGGGAAGAACCCATTCCTACGGGGGAAAAGTAACTATCAGCATATTCTCAAGTGACTAGTAGCAAAAGTGTTTTAGGCGATAGGGACGACTTTGAAAGATGACTGTGTTTGGTATTAGATTGCGAGCACCTCTAGCAATGGATCTCTAGCAATCTCTTGCCTAGTTGGAATACGTTTTGATTTCGCATATAACACATTTAAATTAGGGGCCTGAATGGCCGAGTGGCTAGCTCTCTGGCGCTCGGTATTACAGGTTTCGGGTTCGAGTCCCGGCGGTGCCATGGTTGCTTGTAGTGGTTCAGAATCCACTTTAAAAAGTAGGTCCCGGTCTAATAGGATCGTAGTGAGTTGCGGGGGCATTGTTACTTCGCGTCCGTGGCTTATCTTCAAGTTACACCCTCCCCCTGGGTAATGCAAAGTGAGTATGTCTCTGCAGCACTTGCCTTAAGGCATCCAAAGACCAAGCTGTCTGTGTTTGCCAGCTGCATTAGAAAGAAGAAAAAAAAACATTTAAATAATACGGAATGGTTACATCTAGATGTTTATCTTAATGTACCATACATCAAATTATGAAACGCAGAGACAACATTTCCCTTGATAATGAACAATTTTTTTAGATTAGGGATTTCTATGGATTAGGATTTCTCTTGGCTAGGAGGGTTTCCTACACAAATTAAAAAAAAAAGAAGAAGAAATTGTTTGAACTATGCACAAATAAAAACTTTCGTCATTATTTTGGCATGCTGGGTATCTTTGTTTAAGTCATTTGTCATTAAAACGACAAAGATGTACAGATTCAATGTTATCCAGAGTGTATCATAGAGGGACTTGCTACATTATATCCACATAATGTTACAACAATTTTGAACGAATCCTGTCAAGGTGGCATCTGGGAGGAAGGCATTCTCTTCCTTTACACTTCAAATATACACTTTAGCCTATATATTTGTCGTGTCCATACCCGGCATAGATCCGGAAACTATTAAAAACAAACTGCTATAATATTACAGTCCGCAAATAAAATATTAAAAGAAATATTGAAAATGTATTATATCATTAAGATATTTTATAGTTTGTGTAGCAGAATAATAAAAAGATGGCGCCACATAAAGCATTAATTTAAAAAAAAATATATTTAGGTGAAATACACCTCACAAGATTAACTTTACAAATTCGCTCTATATTTATCTAAAACAGACAAATCTTATTTTGTTCGAATTAGAAGCAAAATAATCTCCCTGATTAACATTATACAACGATTCATTTTATGCCTTCTTTAAAAATATTATAAAATTGTAGATTATAAAATGAGAAATTAAATAATCTATAAAAAAATAATAAAAAAAAAAAAAAAACTGCTGAGTTTATTTCTAAATAAGAACTTTTCAATAATAACTAATATAACATTTCATCATTTATGAATTTAAATAGAAATGAGAAAATTTCATTTTTCCTTATTATTCGTTTACAAAATATTTCATAAGCAAATTGAAAATTAAATTTCTAGATAGCGCTCTCACGCTAGGTACCACAGGTTTCGGGTTTGAGTCATCTCGGTGCCATAGATGTTTGCAGTGGTCCGGAATCCACTTTAATCCGTAGTTGTTGGTCTAATATGACTGTAGAGCGTAAGGCGTAAGGATTTACTCCGGAAAAAGAAATCATATCCTGTCTGGAAATTTGCCAGTAGGCAGTCGGCCTTGGTAACACCACGGGCTGTAGAGCCAGTGCGTTAATTAACTAACTAACTAATTAATAATAAGACATGTATACTTTAATAACTAATAAGACATGCACACTTTTACAAATTGTTTAATATATGCAATTTTTAACTTTAATGTATTTCTTAATATTGCGATTTGTCAAGGTTCATTTACTCATTTTTTCTTTCAAATGCTACAATCAAGTTTGTACATTTTTTACTTTTAAAAAGCTGAATTTCATGTTAGAAATATATATATATATATATATATATATATATATATATATATATATATAATTGTTTCTTTCCGTTGCATATAAAAGAACGGTATTGCCATTTTCAATATTATATCTAATTACTTCTAATAGTCAGAGCTTTCAGTTATTTTTAGTAATTAATTTTTATAACTTGTGTATATTCTATCTATAGGTATATCAAAATTTACCAAAACACACTAAATAAATAATGATTAACCTTTATTGTTATTTCATTTTAATCCTATATTTTTCACACGGATTAAAGTTTTCTTAAATTTTAATTCATGCTCTCATTTACATTCTTATTCAACTTAATATATGTAAAGAAGAAATGTCTTTATTTTAAACATCATATTTATCAATAAATATAAAATACTAAATATATATTTTTAATATGATTATTCTATTGCTAATCTATATGTATTTGCATTTCTTGTTCTCGAAATGATTATAGAAAAATTCCCGATTATTTTATAAAAAAAAAACAATTATATAGAAACACATTTATATAAAAATCTTATTTAATCTAGATTAATGAAAAAAATTATATTTAATTACAAACACATACGCATCACTGTCATTTTTTAATTAACATTTTTCTCTATATAATATGAAATTTGTAATATCTTCCATAAGATATTTGCAGAAAACTCTCTTAAGAATTTTTGTGAATGTTTTTAAATAAATGAACTCGGTATGTTTAAAATCATTTTAATATCTACGACTCCGGTTTTCATGTTGCTTTTTATATCATTGGTGACTTTTTTTACGCCATGAAATGCTAAATTATATTTATTTATATTAATAATTGATTAAAACAATGAAGATAAAAAAATTGCTTCCAAAATTCTTCCAGTTTCTTATGTTTGAGATGTGTCGCCATCTATGTAATGAACGGTAAAATTTTCGAAGTTTTCAAAAATAAATTTTTTCTTGAATAAGAATAATTGATTTTAAGGATTTATATTACTCATCTAAATAACAATAACGAAATTGAGCAATTTTTTTACCTAATAATTTATGCTGTTGTATAATGTTTTGAATATCTTCTTTATATAAGAACCGCAATTTTTTTTATCGTTTCTCGAGAGAGGAATTGAATTAAAAAAATGCCATAAATTAATACTATAAATATACTGTAATGAAGAGTAAAATGATTGATTAATTTTAATTGCAAATTTTTATATTGATGACCAATTACAAATTATAGTTTGCAATTTTGTAATTTTTTTTATGTATGTGAAATTATTGTAAAGACAAGCCTTGTTTTTCAGCTATTTGACTTCATTATTTAAATTGAATTCTTAACATTTTATTTTCTCCTGCTACATATTTTAAACATTTTCTAAATATGAGAGTATTGTGTGTCTATATACACTCAAGAGCCAAAACATTATGACCACCCCTACATTTTGCATTGAACTCGCCTGGATGACGTGGAAGGCACGTGATCAGGTGGAAGTGGTATTTAACTGGTATTAAGTGGTGGTATTAATCCATGCCAAGCGGGTTGAAGCTGTGTTGCGCGCCAAAGGTGGGCCAACTCGTTATTGACAGGTGGCCATAATGTTTTGGCTCTTGAGTGTATATAAAGTAACAATGTTATTACAAAGATTTTTATTTAAGACATACTAAGAATCTGCAATTTTGTTTATGACTGTTATATGAAGGATATCAAATATCAGTTGTAATCTAATTACGAAAATTTAAGAACGAAACAGTTTTGTCGAAAAGACATAAAGGAGTTATACAATAAAATGTATATTATCCATTTAATTTTTTTCGATAAACATATGATAAGAGGTTGATTTAGTAATGTAAACAATACAATACTGTTTAGTTAAATTCCATAGATTTCTAATTGAGAATTCAATAATGATAACAAAATGCAACCATTTATAAATTTAAATAGGAAAAGAACATTTTCATTTTTTCATAAAGATTACAAGAAATTTAATAAACAAAATGAAAATATTTATTTTTGAAAATTCAGTTTCTAGGCATGCATACTTACAAATTCTTGCAAATTATGCAATTTTTAATTATAATTTATTTATTATTATTATAACTTATCCTTAATGTTCATTTACTCTTTCTAGTATACAATTTCAAATATTTTTTAATAAAAAAATTGGCTGTAAGCACATATATGTGCTATAATATATTTACATATATTTATATATTCGTTTCAAAGTAATATATAAAAAATTATTCCGGTAAAGTTTGTTCTTAATTTATAAAGTCACAGAAATGAAAGTACTTCGGTAAAATTATTATTCTGCAATAATTTTATTAAAATGATATTGTACAGCATCAGTTTAAATAAACAATCAATGTTTAATAAAGGCAGATTAAGAACGGAAATAAGTTAAAATATTTTTAAAAATAATATTAGTAAAAAAATTCATGGCCATTTTACAGGATAATATATATATATATATATATATATATATTACAGGATAATATATATATATATATATATATATAGTTACAAGTAAAAGAAAATATATATTCTTTAATTTAGTTTTCTTATAAGTTTGACTCTGATCTTTTGTTTTCAATTCGACAAACTACATTAAAACTCTGACTACCATTCACTACAGTTATAAATACTGTGCATCAGCTTGTATTATCGTTTTTTTAATAAGTTTTCTGTAATTTAAATTATTTACTTTATTATTTTTGAGAAGGAAGATGAAATATTTAAAACACTCGATGTACGAATCGTAAGCCACATGTGTAAGTACTGTAGCATTCTTAAACAAAAATCTAAACTTCATAATCTCCATGACAGTGACGGTACAAGCGCAGTACTAATGCAAATATGAAAATAACTTTGGATTGTATTTTTTCAAATTTATTATGCTTAATAAAGTATTGTATTCCTTTTTAGCTTCCTACTTATTAATAAATAACATGAAATTTTACAAATATAGTTTTTAATATAGTGATTTTATTATTAATCCGCATACATCCCTTTAAATCTCAAAAATCGTTACAGAAAAAAACGATGATTTGACTGTTTAATAAATTTTTTTTCTATAAATGCTAGGAATATAAGAAAACTAACCTAGTTAATTTATTGCTAATGTAAACAATTTTATAGAACCTTATAGGTTGTTGAGAATATATTATACACACACACACTCACACACACACATATATATATATAATGTGAATGTGTCTTTTGTGTGTATGTTTTTAAGTAACATGACTTAAAATTTTCAAATTAATTTTTTTTATGCTCTTAACCTTTATATTTATTGATAAATAAGAATAATAACTTTTTAATATTATTATTTTCTTTTTTAACATATGTTAATCCATATAGATTAGTATTTCGAATTTCAGAAATGGGCATAGGAAAAAAACGATCATTAAAAAAGATTATATAAAAACTATACAGAATTTTATTTAACCTAGATAATAGTTAATAAAAATCAAACATAAATATAACTACATATGCATCACTACATCCTTTTTTATTAATATTTCCCTCTAGAAATTAAAAAAAAATTGTAACAGTTTATAATATGTGCAGAATAGGTTATTAGAGTATACATGTTGGTGAATTTTGTGCATGATTTAAGTAACTAAACTTGGGATGTCCAAATTCATCTTATTGTCTGCTACTTATTATTATCTACTCCATGCTTTGCTTTTTTTTGTCATTGTTGACGTATTTTTTGGCATGATAAACTTAATGATACATATTTATATTATCAGATGACTAAACAATAAAGATAAAATTATTCGCTTATACAATTCCCTCAGTTTCTCTTATTTGAGACGTGTCGCCATCTATGTACTATACTTAAAAAGTATCTAAATTTTCAAAATTAAATTATTTTGTTGGATATGTAAAATTGATGTTAATCATGCAAATAAAAATAATTAAATAAAATGATTTTGAATTTTTGTTTACGAAATGACATATAAAAATTTCGTAGTTCTTAACGTTTTATGGTATAAACCTTTTAGTAGTTCTTTTGATTAGAATCGCTAAAATATTTATTGTTTCTAAAGAGAAAATTCGAAATTATCAAAAAAGTAATAAACTACTACAATGAAAATATTATGATTAAAATACTGACATAAAGTTTAAAATAATCTATTAACTCTAATTGAACTACTATTTGATGAGAAGTTACAAATTAAAGTTTATAATTTAATTTTTTGGGTTGTAATTTTTCTTTATATGTGATGCATTTGTGAAAATAATGATATATCTTTGAGTTATTTCACTATTTAGTTTTAATTTTATTTTCTTGTTTATTAATTTTATGTTTTTCCTTTAATTTTAATTTCCAAATGTCAAAATTCATAAGAGAAAGCCTTTTCATCATTCGTAAAAGTTATAATATCTACACATGAAAATAAAACTAAGAATATGTAACGCAATTTGCAGCTCCAAGTTGAAAATCGAGTTCCACGAATATACAAAAAAAAGCAGTTGTTGCTATTACAGGAATGTATAATTGAATCATATGCAGAATTCTTCAATTTTGATTATAATTGTCACAGAAAAGGAAAGGATTAAGGGGGGATGGGTTAAGATATTTGAGGCGCAGGTTGGAGAAATCGCAATTTTATTTACACACCCTTAAACATCCCACATATATAACATATTTAAAGACACATGATTATAGATCAGTTGAAGGACTCCACTTCTAAGCTGAAAACCCGAAACTTTGTCTTCGTGCAGGGTGTGAGAAATATACTTCCTCTTCTGGTAAGATTCTGTAGGTCAACTGACCATTTCTCCTGAACGCCACAGGAGGAGCTTTTGCCAGTGGGTAGGAGGAAGCACGGTGACAATATATATATCTATATATACATATAATTGCATAGACAAGGATTCTTCACTATTTTTGTCAAAGAATATGATACTATAGTCTATTATAAAATGGTAACATTGAGTAAAAATATTTTCTAGCATATTAATTTTTAATTTTGTTTGTTAAATTAAAGCTAGATCATGTTTCTTATTATATTTTTTAACCATTCATAAAAATCTTAAAAAGTACTTTGAAAACATTACTAGTTATTAATTTTTTTAAGCAAAATGGCTCAAACTCTGTATATTTGTTATAAAAAATTTAGATTGATTATGCTTCTTTACAAATATTGTTGTTCTCATTTATTTCTTTACACATATGCATCATATTATTTATATATTACGGTATATATATTTTAAAATTAACATAGAGAAAAATTCCTTTCATTGATTCTGATTTAAAACGGTAAATCTTTTAAGAAATATCAAAAAGGCATTTTATGTAGAAAGTGTCAATAGCAATGACAGAAAAGCACAAAAACTTTATTCTAGAGATTTTTTCAAAAGCTCTGATTGCAAAATAATTATTGCTTGCAACACCAAATAATCTTAGACTACCTTTACATTTATTATAATCTGAAGATTAACCATGCGTGCCAATTAGAATCTACCAGAAATTTTTTAAAGCTCATTCAATCAAAATTAGAAAAGAACAGGGAAAATTTTTAAGCCCGCAAGGTTGACTGTATTGCAGAAAGGAAATGTCCTTTACGACAATCTCGATTCTAATCTTTGGTAATAATGCAGCCTTATATCACTTGCACGATATTATAAGTCGGGCATTTAGTAAATAATGAAGATAGAACGAAATTTCCATATATGATGAAAAAAATTGTATGGAAAAATGTCAGCTATGCCCGCTATGTTTCATGATTTACTATATTGGTTAATGAAACTATTACTTGTCTCAATGAAAATACTAAACATTTATGTGTTACGAATTTCTGATTTCTTTATATCGGCATAATGCCGTCATTCAATTTTAATTAAGCAATGTGAATAGTTTTGAGAGATTTTATTTGCAATTATGTGCAAAGCATATGCATGGTAATATAATAAAATTTAATTGTAGAGTGTGAAATATGGAAATATTTTGTATTACGATATCAATATAAAAATATCCATACAGCCAAGAAATTTGGCAAATAACTAATATTAATAAAGGTATAAACAATTTTAACAGTCTTATAATATCACTAGTGCTATTTTTAACTTAACTGATATCAACATTCATTGAAATGTAGAATTTCCGTGTATGGTTATTTTGTATGTACAAAATAACAGTACATGGAAACTTTTTTAGAGTTATTATATAAAAAAAACATTCTCCATAGATGAGTCCCTAGCCGTCAAACTTTTCGCTGAAATTGAATGAAATTTTTATTTAAGGTATTTTGCAGTACACATTAAAGAATCGTATGAAAAAAAATCATTTAAATTCTAACAGTTACTGTTACAGTGATGCGATTTGGAAAGTTGGAAATAACAATACCTACAGTTTTAATTGGGATGTTATCTCCATAGTGAAAAATCATAAATAGTTTTGGAACGGTACATGTAGCACGAAAATTGCAGGCGCTAGACAGACTAAAAAGAAAAGTGAATAAAACAATAATTATCTAGAGAAGAATAACTTAGAGAAGCAACCGAAAGCAAAACATTTTAATGTGTTTCATAAATTTTCTACGTGAATTGCTTCACAAAAGATGACATTTTGTATGCGGTAGATGGTGTATAGCACGGAAGCATGCACCATGGCTAGAAGATTTTGTTGAACCAGACGTTTGAGGGCATTTTACAGTTTACATATTAAATGCGTAAACTTTAGATTTCAGTTATTCCCCACTTCAGAAATCCATTGGAGGTGAGATCGGGTAACTTTGGTGGCTTCAGAAACAGGAAGAGATGGGAGATAATTCTATCACCAAACTGTTATGTTACACGTTTGACAAAAGACTTCACAAATGGGGCAGCACCATCTTGCATGCACACGACATCAGATAAATCATTTCGCTATAAGGATACTTGAAATTTAAAGTGTATGCATTTAATCTGCAAATTTCATCTGATTTGAA